>JAQZBX010074611.1:0-14730 GCA_029593785.1 Cabassous unicinctus
TGCTCATATCAGCAGGTCCATACACCTTCTGCTTGATAACTCAGTTTATCCAAACAACCATTCAAAATGCCATAAATAATCTTCTGCTGCAAAAATACAGTACCTGCCACTGACCCAAAAGCCATGCCAAAACAAACAAACAAGCAAACAACAACAACCAAAAAAACTGAATCCAACAATGCCCCAAAACAGCAGGAAATAGTTCAAGGAGTTGTCAACCTGATATCCACTCTCCCATCTTACCCATTATATATGTCAAAAGAAATTGGGAATGTTAGCCCTATTTGGCAAAATGATCCACCCATGACCCCAACAGGCAAACCCACTTGTGCCAAAAAGTTTCCTCAGCCCTGACAATGGATAGCCAAAACCCCCACCCTCTGTACCTGAAAGTCAGAACATGCTTTCCAACATGTACACCTATTATCCCCAAGATCCGCTCCCAACAGAGTAAAATTCAGTGCTTTTCCTTTGTCCTGACTAATACCCTGCCCCTGACTCTATGCTATTTAAGGGTCAGGCCAAATCAATCAGATGGGCTGAAGTTTCTCTTCAGATCCCCCAACATGAGGGTGGGCTGAAGTCACACTTCAGACTCCTCCATGCTGGTGATCTAATAAATTACTCTGCCTGAATTTTGATCTGACTCTGAGCCACTTTGTGCTAAAGTTTAACACCCAGGAGAACCTTCTGGGAAGCCCCCTTGCCCTTCCTGCACCACCACAACCCTAGTCACCAAAAGTGGTTGTCCACAGCTCAGCACATCCTCCAAAACAGGCAGGTCCAATTCCCTCCCCTTTCTTTGGAAAACAAAACAAAGTCCCAGCCACAACTGGGCCCCACCCACCCCTGGGTACTCCAGAGGGTTCAACTTGCTGGCCCATATAAAAGCAGCCAGAAGCGGGTGCCCAATTAACAGCAGGAAAGACCTTGAGTGAGATGTTTGCTCTCTTGCCATGAGGGGAGGGTGGACTTGGACAATGTCTTTAGGGAATCCTGGGAGTTGGTGTATCACAGGCTCCCTCCCTTGGGCCTGTATTTCTGACCAGCTTAGACCAGTTTTAGGTTCCTGGGTGGTGGTGGGGGACACTCAGTAAAAGGTGGAGTCTCAGGTATGGGGTGGAAGGCCAAGGATGCCTGTGTTTCCCTTTGATTTCCTCTTCTGGAAATGAAGCTTACCAATCATTCCAGAATCTGGTCACCATGATGGGCACATTGCAAAAGTGAAACCAATCAGAATCCAGGGGATGAACTCCCAAATATCCCTGGCATGTGACAGGTATAAGGAGGACAGGGTAGGGGCACGGTCCTCTCTTCAGAAATCCTATCCTCACCTTGAATGGTCAGAAATTTTAAAGGGAATTTAAAAGCCACCAGCACTGGTAGTCAGCTGTGAAGCTCAAGATGGAGTTAGTTTCTCCTCAAATCCGGCACAACACCACTGCCACCTCTGGGAACAGTCACTTTAACCTCCAAGAGCACAAATTGAGCTCCCATTGCTGTTTTTGATTCAGAAGCATAAAAAGTATCCCACACTGACAGCATCTGCAAAAAATTACTTTATCATTCATTCTGCAAACTACCTGTAAACTTACCTTCATGGTTAGAGGCACACAACACAGGATCCAAACACAAGACTGGGGTTGAAGCACAGTCAAGAGATTGATCCATTCAAGTCCTATCCTAGACACTGATCAAAATGCAGATTGGCGACAAGGGGCTGGGGCTATGGTGCCAGACATTCATTGCAAAATCTGCCAAGTCCACCTAAAATCAGAAATTCAAATAAAGCAGAATATTTCTAGCCAATGGCATAAGGATAGGGTTTCAGGGCAAGGATTGAACCTGAAATAATGCCCTCACAAAAGACATTCAATTGGTAAATCTGAGATATTTGCTTTCTTGAAAATGGGTCAGTCAGGGGAAAATAATCATTCTCTGGTTATTTTTCAAGGTTTGTCATTGGGCTTAGAAAAAATGGGATCTTTTCCTGACATACTTGAAAACTGGGGCCTTCATCACACATCTGTAAAGAACTCTGGAATCCACTGAGACATATTCTAGTGTGGAAGCAACACAGATGAATGCAAGCCCTTATTACTGGATCCCATCATCTATTGTTGACAGGGATCATGTACTGTTTCAGAGCCAAGTACATTGGTATCCAGTGGATCCTACTAGATTTGTTTCTCTTGGTTGAATTCCATATTCGTGATGACCATGTATCAGGAAGTCACATTTCTTTGCAGTTTCTCATTAAGAGAATAAAAGATACATTATTTTCTTCATTTCACATTTTACTTGGAATTGTTCCAAAGAAATTGAAAGCCATATCACACAGCTATGATTACTTGCTTGCTCATTTTGTTTAACTCACCTTGTAGCTTCTTCACCAGGCAATGTGTCCAAACAGAATATCTTCAAACTGAAGTAGAGTTTGCTAGTTGGCCCAAGTCTGCACCCCTCAGGCATTCTGTGAGAAGACAACACACCCAAGTATTTTCATATAATAGCTTTCTTCATTTTCATTCTCTTTCATTTATCATGATGCCACATTATTTGGTGGGAACCTGGTTTTAAAATGTACAGAAGATTTTTTTAAAAACTATTATTGAACTGTGTGTCTTTCTGTTCACTGACTTGTGACAGGTTATGTTGCAGGTCATGAACCCACTCCTCTTTTTTAAGCTGACAGCATCCACAAAGCAGGATTTTTTTTCTATTTTTAATGGGCAAGAGGTATCCTAATACAAAATAGATAGAGGAAACTATTTTGGAGCATCTGTAAGTGCAATCTGTAAAAGTGTGGTGTGTGTCTTTTGTTTGTTTGTCAAATAAATGTGTGTTGCCAATAAACGTGCAAAAATTAAAAATAAAAAAATTAATTAAAGAAATATCCACAATTAGGAAAAGAGCCAAGATGGCAGCAGAATAAGGAGCTCCTAGAGTCAGCTCGTGCTACAGGGCAGTTAGTAATCACCAAGAGCTATCTAAAGCACCTGGTTGGGGGCCCCAGGAGACCAGAAGAGTATCCAGCAATATCCTTGAAAGTATGGAAGGATGAGTGCCCATCTGCAGAGAAGATTCATGAGTAGAGCACTCCCTGCTGTGGAGGTCAGTGCCCATGGCAGAAGCCGCCTCAAGAGCTATTCCATGGCTGGAGTTGGAAGCTCCATTTCCCAAAAAATGAAGGAGGAAAATACAGTGTTGCACCATCTTCAGCTACTGATTAGTAAATTCAGCAGGCTAAAGTATAATCCTAGGAAAAAATAAACTTTGAGTCTGTCCAGTCAAAAGGATGACAGTAACCACCATTTTGACTCTGCCCCTGGCATGAGAGGAAGTGTGCTGATTGAAAATGACTGTGCTGGTAGGGACTGGCTTCTTTCCACCCAGATCTGATTGCAACTCTAGCCTAAACCCCAGCCCCATCTCCAGTAGGGAGGAAGCTGGGGGGAACTGTGCCACTTCTTTGGGAAACTGCAAACTACTCTGCAGAAGTCAGTATTTATCCTACTGTACCAATGCAAGCTGCCTCAGGAGCTATTCCATGGCTGGAGTTAGAAGCTCCATTTCCCATAAATGGTGGAGGAAGAGACAACTGTCTGCCAACCTCGGCTACTGATTAGTGGACTCAGTTGAATAAAGTATAACCCTAAAAACAGCTAGGGTTTGAACATGTCCAAATTGGGAAAAGTCCAGTAGCTGCTATTTTGACTCCGCACCCAGCATGAGGGGAAGCCTAGCATACTGAATATACACTGAAGTTAGGGATTGGCTTCTTTCCACCAAGATCAGGCAGCAGCCCTAGCCTAGGCTCCAGCCTCACCTCCAGCAGAATGGGAGCTAGTGGGACCTCCACTAGGCTCTCCAGGAAACTGCAGGAAATTTCTGCCAGTACAGACAGAATAGTCAGACACCTGGGGCTGAATGCCTACACTCTAATAGGATAGGAGAGGAGCTGCATATCCTCAGCCTCTCCAGGCAATGGCAGATATTTTCAGGCCACATGAACTGGTTGGTTAAGTATGTTTGAGTTTATCTCCATCTCTGTCTCCCCATAGGATAGAAGGAGGCTGGTGTTCCCTCATCATCTCAGGGCAACTGTAGGTGCTTTTGGGCTGCACAAACCTGACCACTGGACACCTATGGCTCCACCCACATCCACAACAGGACAAGAGACAGACTGTGTTTGACTAACCTCTCTGGGTAAATTCAGGTGCTTTTAGCTGACACAGCCTGGACTGGTAAGTACTTGTGGATCCACCCTCACCCCCCAATAGGAAAGGAGGGGACTAGTATATTCACAGCTTTTCTGGGCAATGGAAAATATTTTTGCCTGCATGGACTGGACTGTTGGATGCCTATGGATCTACCCCCACCCCCAGTAGGACAGGAGAGATCTGGTGTCTCCATAGCCTCTATGGACAAACGTGGGTGCTTTTGGCCTATTATGAATGAACAGTTAGGTGCTTGTGAAACCAACCCTATGCCTTAATAGGATAGGAGGGGTCTGGTGTTTCCTCAGCCTCTCCAGGCAATGGCAGGTATTCTCAGCCTAAAGGGACTGAACTGTTGTGTACCTATATAATGACACCCACCACCCAATAGGATAGAAGGGGGCTGGTGTTTCCTCAGCCTCTCTGGTCAACAGCTGATACTTTTCACTTAGAGGGACTGAACTGTTGGGGATTATTGGCTCCATTTCCACTCCATAAAGGGCAGAAGGGACAATACTCTCTCAGCCTCTCAGGGCAACTGCAGATGTATTCAGCCCACACAGATTATATTGCTGGGCTGTCCAGAGGGTCCATTCCCAATCACAGTAGGGAGGAGGTCTGGTGCTATGTCAGTTTACCTGGGCAACTGAAATCATTTTGGACCCACACAGCATAGATTGTAGCAAACAGCTATAGCTCCATTCCTACCCAAGGTAGGGGAGGCTGGGGTGTGAAGCTTCATCAGTCTCTCCAGGCAACTACAAGCAGTCTTGTCCTGCCCAACTTTGATTATTATAACACTGCTGCAACTCTGCCCCTACTCCTGACAGAGGAGAAAGTTGGGAGAAGCCTTGTTAAATCCTGGGGCAATGTGGGCAGGTTCAGTGTCCATAGCTTACGGAAACAACTATATCCTTGACTCCTACTACACAATGAGTAAGAAAGAAAAGACAAGAAATCCCTAAACTAAAAGGAAAGCTACACCCAGAATAAATACATGTAGCAAGCCAGATGCAACAACACTAACAAAAAGTTACAATCCATACCAAGATAAAGGAAGATATGGCCCAGTCAAAGGAACAAGATAAGCCTGCAGATGACATAAGGGAGTTGAGACAACTAATCATAGATGTTCAAACAAATCTCCTTAATAAGTTCAATGAGATGCCTAAAGAGATTAAGGATATTAGAAGACCCTCGGGGAGCACAAAGGAGAATTTGAAAGCATACATAGAAAAATAACAGACCTTATGGAAATGAAAGGTGAAGAAAATGAAATTGAAAATCCCCGGGAGGCATATAACATCAGATTTGAGGAAGCAGAAAATAAGATCAGTGAGCTTGAAGACATGGCCTCTGAGAGCAATCTTAAAATAGAATAGATGAAGAAAAGAATGGAAAAAATTGAACGTGGTCTCAGGGAACTAAATGGCAGCACGTGATACATGTCATGGGTATCCCAGAAAGAGAAGAGAAAAGAAAAGTGGCAGAAGGAATATTTGAAGAAATAATGGTGGAAAATTTCCCAACCATATTGAAGGACATTGATATCCATCTCCAAGAAGCAAAATGTACTCCCATATGAATATATCCAAATAGACCAACTACAAGACACATACTAATTAGAATGTCAAATGCCAAAGACAGAGAATTCTGAGAGCAACAATAGAAAACCTATGGATAGCACATAGGTGATACCCAATAAAATTAAGTGCCGATTTCTCATCAGAAACCATGGAGGCAAGAAGGCAGTGCTAGGATATATTTAAGATACTGCAAGAGAAAAACTGCCAGCCAAGAATTTTATATCTGGCAAGATTATCTTTCAAAAATGAGGGTGAGTTTAGAACATTAACAGGTAAACAGAAACTGAGATAGTTTATAACAATAAGAATGGCTTTGCAGGAAATACTAAAGGGAGTGTTACAGCCTGAAAAGGAAAGACAGGAGAGAGGGGCTTGGAAGAGAGACTAGAAATGATGTCTATATCAATAACAGTAACTAAAAGTGTCAAAAAGTGGTGAAAAAAAAAATGACAGATAAAGCCCAGACCAAAATGGAAGAAATTAGAAATGCTTATACAGTAATTATATTGAATAGTAATAGATTACACTCCCCAATCAAAAGACACAGACTGATGGAATGCATAAGACAATATGAGTCATCTATATGCTGTCTGCAAGAGACTCAACTTAAACCCAAGGATACCAATACATTGAAAGTGAAAGGTTGGAAAAAGATATTCCATGTATCCAGCAACCAAGAAAAAGCTGGGGTAGCTATACTTATGACAGATGATATCGACATTAAAAGCAAAACTGTTATTAGTCAAGGAAGGACATTACATAATAATAAAAGGGATGATTCACCAGGATGAAATAACAAGCATAAATGTATATACACCTAACCAGGATGCCCCAAGTTACATCAGGCAAACACTGCCAATATTGAAGGGAGAAATAGACTTCTCTACCATAATAGTTAGAGATTTCAATACACCACTCTTAGCATTGGATAGAACATTTGGGCAGAAGATCAATAAAAAACAGATAGCATGAACAATATGATAAATGTGCTAAACTTAATAGTCATATACAGAACATTGCACCCCAAAGCAACAGGATATATGTTCTTTTCAAGTGCTCATGGAACATTATCCAGGATAGCCTATATGTTAGGTCACAAAGCAAATCTCAATAAATTCAACAAAATCAAAATTATACAAAGCACTTTCTCGGATCATAATGGAATAAAGTTGGAAATCAATAAATAGCAGAAAAGGGGGAAATTTACATATATATCAGATTAAACAACATACTCTTAAAAATTCTGTGGTTCAAAGAGGAAATTTCAAGAGGAATTAATAAATATCTCCAGATGAATGACAATGAGAACACAACATATCAGAACCTATGAGATGCAGCAAAGGCAGTGTTGAGAGGAAAATTTATGGCCCTCAATGCTTACATTAAAAAAGAAGAAAAAGATAAAATCAATGACCTAGTTACACAGCTTTAGGAACTAGAAAAAGAACATCAAACTAGTCCAAAAGAAGTAGAAGGAATGAAATAACAAAGATCAGAGCAGAAATAAATGAAATTGAGAAAAAAAAACAATATAGAGAATTAACAATATCAAAAATTTGTTCTTCAAAAGGGTTAACAAAACCAAAAACTCCTAAAGAAGATGGCATTGGTTTAGGTGGGCTCTCAACATCTCTTTCACTGGAGATAGCAAATTGGGGACAGGATCCAGCCTGAGTGAGCTGTTCTGGGAGCCCAGGAAGCAGGAGCCTTTCAGGCATCTATGTGGAGGGAGCTGGACAGGGAGAAATATTGCTTAAGATAAAACCATGAGTTTCAGCCCCGTGGAGATAACAGATGGCTAACCCTTCCCACAAGACAAAGAGGCAGGATGAGCCCTAAATCCTGCTGGTCACCTGGCAAGGGGGAGAATTCTCTGAGAGTGGGATGGTTATGGCAGGGGCCAAAGAGGGTTTTCCTTTCTGTGGTTTTGGTTGCCTGGACCCCCTTGGAGCTTTGGGGAGTACACCAGTTGGCTTGAAGTGGCACCAGGCTGAGGGGAGAGGTAAATCTGATGAGGCAGCCTGATTTACCTAACTGCACTGGGATGCAGAGGCTTGGCTTGAGAGAGTGCAGAGTCAGCCAATTTAATAGTTCTGCACTGAGAACTATGAGAATTTGAACTCCCCTAATGCATTCAGGCAGGGGGAAGTGCTTAGTAAGTTTTCAAGAGCCTATTTAGGGTCCCCTGGGAGGAGGAGATGGTCTAGAAGAGGCTTGAAAAATCACTTCTGTTTCCTGTACTCAGTCATCAGGGTTCCATTTGAATTTCAAAAAGGAACTCAACCTCACCAGCAGAGGGGAGGGGAGAACTGCTCACACAGCCTCCTGAATCCAGCTGCCCAGGAGAGTAAAATCTGCCCAGAAAAAAGTTACTGAATAGATTTCTGAAGAGCTGGCTGACTCAGTTGGAGGGGTAGCTCAGTGGAGGAATCTCTGCCTTGAATGTATGAAGACCCTAGTTCGATTCCTATCTCCTCTCAGTGGTGATCCACAGGGATATCTAACATCAAGCTGATACATCTAGGACAGAGAAAACATAGGCATTATTTTTCTACTAGCTTCTTTTGGGTCCCTAATTTTTCCACAAAAAAAAAAAAAAATTAAAAACTGGTTACTTAAAAGAAATTTTTTAACTTAGTTTACTTGCTAAAACCCACCTCATAACCTGCAGAGAGAAGCATGCAGGGTAATTGATTGATGAGCACAGGCAGTAGGAGAGGATCCACAAAGGCCCACAAAGGAATGCTGTTCTTCCTTAGCTTTGTTTGACTGCTTGCTTTTGAGTTCATTTGGACTTTCGTTGTTGTATAGTTTCTTTTTTTCTTTCCTCATTCCTGCCCCTACCTTATTTTTTAAATTAGGTTCTTCTAACTTGTTTCTTCTTTGCTGTGCTTCTCCTTCCTTGATTTCCCATTTTCTGTGTAAACTGATTTTGTCTACCAACGCTATCTCTTTTCTTTCCTTCATCTTTCTATCTTCTGCCTTCTGTTGTGTTGCTTACATTCCACATTTTTTTATTAGTCCTCAACTTCACCGGTTTCGATTTCTATCTTGTCTATTGCATTTTATTTTTTTTTTTGAAGTGATTTTTTTCTATCATTTCTTTTCTCTTTCTCTCTCTTCTCATCATTCTGACCTTTTAAATCATTCTACATATTTTTCTCTATTTGGTTTCCCATTTCATTGTAGGCACTCTACTTTTTTATGCCTATTACTATACACTGCTTACATGAGCTAAATACTCATTTTACTAAGTCTTATACAGCCCCTCTTCTAACTTTTACTGATATTTCTATTATCCTTTTTCTTTTATGGCCTCTTTCATTTTCTCCAGTCGTAATCAATTTCCTTCAAGGGAACATAGAAAACAGCAAAAATAGAACAAGAAGAAAAAGTGTCAAAGAGAAAACTAAACACACACACAAAACCAGCAGCTAAACAAAACTCTAGAACAGAGAGGGAGGCTAATCAACTGAATAAATCCATCAAGATAAATGATGACCAGAGGGCAAAAAAAAATTTTACAAACTGTAATAAGAAACAGGAAGACATGGACCAGTCCAATGAACAAACTAAAAATCAGGAAAAGATGCAGAACATCAAAAAACTAATCAAAGCTGTCCAAACAAATATCATGGACCAACATAATGAAGTGAAGGAAAACATTAAGGATATTAAGAAGACACTGGGAGAACATACTGAAGAAATTGTAAACATACATAAAAAGATAATGGATATTATGATGAATGGCATAATCCAAGAAATCAAAAAAAAAAAAAAAAACCTACTGGATTCAAATAACAGCAGAATTAAATAGTCAGAAGAAAGAATTAGTGATGTGGAAGAGAGTACATATGAAATCAAACAGATAGTATAACAAATGGATAAAAAGAGGGAAAAAATCCAGCAGGGACTTCAGGACATAAATGAAAACACAAAACACAGAAACGTATGCATTATAGGCATCTCACAGGGAGAAGAGAAAGGAAAGAGAACAGGAGTGTTGAAGGAAATAATGGCTGAAAACTTCCCAACACTATTCAGGGAGATGGATGTACATGTACAGGAAGCAAAGTGCACTGCAAACAGTATAAATCCTAACAGACCAACTACAAGACATACTTGTAAAAATGTTCAATGTTCATGACAAAATGAAAATACTCAAGGCAGCAATAGAAAAGAGAACCATCATATACAAGGGAAGCTCAATAAGAACAAGTGTTAATTTCTCATTTGAAACCATGGAGACACATAGTCAAGGTAGTCAAAGAAAAAACTGCCAGCCATGAATTCTCTATCCAGCAAAGCTGGCTTTCAAAAATGATGGAGAGTTCAGAATATTCACAGATAAACAGAAATTAAGAGAGTATGTCATAAGAAACCTGCCCTTCAAGAACTACTAACAGAAGTTCTACAGGTTGAAAGGAAAAAAAAGGAGAGAGAGAGTTGGAGGAGAGTGTAAGAACAACCAGAAAGACCAAAAGAGAAATAAAAACAGCATAAGATATACAGAAACTAAAAGAAAATATGGCTGATGTAAGAAATTCCATGAGAGCAATAACACTGAATGTTAATGGATTAAACTCACCAGTCCAGAGACACAGATTGGCAGAATGGATTAGGAAATATGACACATCTATATGTTTTCTACAAGAAACACACCTTACATCCAGGAAATCAAAGAGGCTGAAATTGAAAGACTGGAAAACAATTTTACAAGCAATCAACAACCAAAAAGGGTGGGAGTAGCTATACTAATATCAGACAAAATAGACTTTAAATGCAAAATAATTGTAAGAGACAAAGATGGACACTATATCTTAGTAAAAGGGGTAATCTTTCAAGAAGAAAGAACAATCATAAACATTTATGTGTCTAATAAAGGTGCCTCGAAATACATGAGGCAAACACTGGAAAGACTAAGTGGAGACATTAATCCCTCTACAATTATTGCGGGGGACTATATTACACCATTATCACCATTAGACAGAACATCTCAACAGAGAATGAAAAATGAAACAAAGACTTTGAATAATACATTAAAAGATCTGGACCTAATAGGTATATACAGAATGCTACACACAAATACAATGGGAAATACATTCTTCTCGAGTGCACATGGATTATACTCCAAGATAGACACATGCTAGGACACAGAACAACACTTTATGAATTCAGAAAGATTGAGAGTATACAAAGTAATTTCTCTAACCACAAGGGAATGAAATTGGAAATCACTAAGTGTCAGAGAACCAGATTAGGCACAAAGTTATGGAAGTTAAACAACACACTCTTAGATAAACAGTGGGTCAAGGAGGAAATCTCAAAAGAAATCAGTAACTCCTTGAATTGAATGAAAATGACAGCACAACATATCAAAAACTATGGGATTCAGGCAAACCTATACTGAGAGGGATATTCATAGGCCTAATGCATATATCAAAAAGGAAGACAGAGCTAAAATTGATGAAATAACTGCACACCAGGAGGAATTGGAAAAACAACAACAAACTAACCTAAAAGGTAGTAGAAGGAAATAGCAAAGATTAGAGCAGAAGTAAATGAAATAGAAAATAAGAAAGCACCAGAAAAAATAAACAAAACCAAAAGCTGGTTGTTTGAGAAGCTCAAAAAAATTGACAAACACTTAGCCAGACTCACAAAGAAAATGAGAGCAGATGCAAATAAAAAAATAAGAAATGAGTAATAGTATATCACCACTAACCCCACAGAAATAAAAGTGTCATAAGAGGATACTTTGGAAAATTATATGCCAACAAGAATGATAATTTAGAGGAAATGGACAAATTCCTAGAAACACACAAGCACCCTACATTGACTAAAGAAGAAATTGATGAACTCAAAAGTCCAATTACGAGTAAAGAGATATACTCAGTCATCAAAAACCTCCCAACCAGGAAGATCCCAGGAACAGATGGCTTCACAGGTGAATTCTACCAAACATTCTAGAAACAGTTAACACCAATCCTGCTTAAGCTCTTGCAAATATAGAAGAAGGAACATTGCCTAACTCATTCTATGATGCCAACATTACCCTCATACCAAAGGCAAGCAAAGATGCTACTAGAAAGGAAAACTACAGATCAATTGCTCTAATGAACCTAAATGCTAACAAAATACTTGCTAATCGCATTCAACAACATATCAAATGAATTACACACCATGATCAATTGGGTTTCATCCTGGGTATGCAAGGACAGTTCAACATAAGAAAAACAATCAATTTAATACACCACATAAACAGATTCAAATAAAAAAATCACATGATCATCTCTATAGATGCCGAAAAAGCACTTGACAAAATACAGCACACTTTCATGATAAAAACACTGCAAAATATAGGAATAGAAGGAAACTTTCTGAACATGATAAGAGGTATATATGAAAAACCGACAGCCAACATCATCTTCAATGGTGAAATCGTAAATGCTTTCCCTCTAAGATCGGGAACAAGACAAGAATGCTGAATATCATTGCTCTTATTTAACTTTGTCTTAGAAGTACTTGCTTGAGCACTGAGGCAAGGAAAAAATATAAAAGGCATCAAAATTGGAAAGCAAGAACTAAAAATTTCACTATTTGTAGATGACATGATCCTATACATAGAAAGCCCTGATAAATCTACAAGAAACCTAGAACTTAAAAAGGAGTTCAGTAAAGTTGCAGGCTATAAGATCAATGTTCAAAAAGTCAGTAGCATTTCTGTACACCAATAATGAGAAATCTGAGGAGGAAATCAAGAAACAAATACCGTCTACAAAAGTGAGTAAAAGAATCAAATAACTAGGAATAAATTTAACTAAAGATGTAAAGGGCTTTTATACAGAAAACTACACAACACTGTTAAAGGAAATCAATGAAGACTTAAATAAATGGAAGAATATTCCCTGTTCATGGATAGGAAGACTAAACATCATCAAGATGTCTATCCTACCCAAACTAATCTACAGATTTAATGCAATCCCAATAAAAATCAACACTGTATTTTTTAATGAATTGGAAAAACTAATTACAAATTTATTTGGAAGTGTAAGAGGCCCTGAATCACCAAATTGTAAAAGAAAAATGAATTTCAAGGGATCACACTCCCTGACTTTAATACATACTACAAAGCTACAGTGGTCAAAACTGCCTGGTATTGGCACAAAGATAGACATACTGACCAATGGAACCAAACTGAGACTTCTGATGTAGATCCTTGCACATACAGTCATCTGATATTCAACAAGGTCACCAAGCCAACTCAGTTGGGAGACAATGGCCTCTTAAACATATGGTGCTAGGAGAACAAGATATCCATTTCTAAAAGAATGAGAGAGGAACACTTTCTCACACCTTACACAAAAATCTACTCAAGATGGATCAAAGATCTAAATATAAGAGCCAAGATGATAGAGACTTTAGAAGAAAATGTAGGGAAGCATCTACAGGACCATGTAATAGGAAATATTTTCATGACCTTCATACCCAAAGCACGAACAGCAAAAGAAAAATTGATAAATGGGATCTACTCAAAATTAAAAACTTCTGCACCTCAAAAGATGTTATCAAGAAAATAAAAAGGCAGCCTACCCAATGGTAGAAAATATTTGGAAGCCATATATCTGATAGGAGACTAATATCCTGAATATATAAAGAAATCGAAACCTTAAAAATAAAAAGACAAACAGCCCATTTAAAAATGAGCTAGAGACCTGAAAAGGCACTTCTCTGAGAAAGAGATACAAATGACTGAATAGCACATGAAAAGATCGTAGACATCGCTAGCTATTAGGGAAATGCAAATCAAAACTACAATGAGATACCATCTTACACCCATTAGAGTGGTGGCTATTCAAAAAATAGCAGACTATAAGTGTTGGGGAGGATGTGGAGGAATGGGAACCCTCATTCGCTGCTGGTGGGGTTTTAGAATGGTCCAACCACTCTGGAGGACATTTTGGTAGTTCCTCAAAAAACTAACTATAAAACTTCCATATGACCCAGCAATTCCACTGCTGGGTATATACCCTGAAGAATTGAAAGCAAAGACACAAACAGATACATGCACACCAATGTTCATAGCGGCATTGTTCACTATTGCCAAAAGTTGAAATCAACCCAGGTGCCCATTAACAGATGAATGGATTAAAAAATATAGTGCATACATACAATGCAATATTACTCAGGTGTAAGAAGGAATAACGTGCTAACATACAGGAAAATATGGATGAATCTTGAAGACCTTATGTTGAGTGAAGGAAGCCAGACACTGAAGAATGAGCAGTACATGATCTCACTGATATGAATTAAGGAAACTGAGCAGTCTCAGAAAGATAGTGTCTGTTAGATAGGTTTACAAGAAATAGAAAGAGAAGAGAAGATTGTGAGCCATCACCCATACAGATGTAATCTATGGTAATGTGATAGAATGCAGTTGTGTTCTGAAGGGATAGGACTAGAGGGTAGTAATATTATTGGGTTAGGTGGTGCAGGGTTGACATGTGGGTAGATTGGGAAGTGTGGGTCAGAATGTCCAAGATACTGGGGCAGGGTTGGGAGAGGTACCAGTTGAACACTGGGGATTTGTGGGTTAGAGGTTTAAATTACAGAGTTGGGAATACTGTTATGGCAAAATGACAAGGAATGGTCACTGGTTTAAGGTGTTTGTTGAGGGGGGCATTTGGGACAAGGCACATCTAGAGCAGGCTTCTAGGGAGTGTAAAAGTGTTCATTCTGTCATAATGTGTTCTATTAGTGGGTGGAGACCCACATAATGAGTGGGAAGGAGTTGGACTACCATCTTTGGGAGGACAAGTTTTTTCAGAAATAGACAGGCAGGAGTCTCTCAAGAGCAAGGGCAATTCCAAATAGGGTAGGGCAAACCAGTGTGTCAAGACCTCTTGTTGCATGTTACTATGAAT
>JAQZBX010074612.1:0-14731 GCA_029593785.1 Cabassous unicinctus
GGGGGGGGGGGGGGATGGGATCATTGGTATAAATCAACACTAATTCCACACTAATTCTACACAAAGAACTGGTTCTTGGCGAGATAAGGATCTTGCACAAGAATGTAAATCAACACACTGCTTCCTTCATCAAAGAAGTCTTGCTATTTAAAAAGTCAGCTGTGTAGGGCTTGAGAAGGATAGAGGGATTGAGCGGTGACTGCTAAGGGGTGTGGAGTTTTTCTTTCTGGAGTAATGAAATTGTACTAAAATTTTTTGTGGTGAGGAATGCACAACACTGTGATTACGTATAAAAGCCATTGATTGTACAGTTTGGATGGATTGTATAGTATATGAACACATCTCAATAAAACTGCTTTTAAAAAAACACTCAGCTGAACTAAACACAATGATTTCTGACACAGCTGACTTACATTCTGGCGCAAGCTCCTTATCCCACTGAAAACCAACTGGTCTGTAGACCACACTTTGAGAACCACAGAGCTATACTACCATTAAAGAGAGACTAATAATAATGAGGAAGATGATTCTACCAATTAGGATTTATAGAGTGCTTACTGTGTGCCAGATGCTACATTAAGCACTTCATTTGGGTGATTTCATTTAAACCCTTAAGGACACCATGAGGGCTAACTTTATTATTTTCATTTTTCAAATGAGGAAATTTTTCAAATGAGGTTGAGTTAACTCATCCAACTTGTAGCAGCTAGTCTGTGGTCGAGCAGATACTTGAATTCAGATAGTCCAATCCCAGCTTAATCCTGGGGTTAAGTATAGTTTAACACAGGCTAACCTACACTGTACCATACTGCTTCCCTCCTACACTGAAGAAAACGGGCTCACACTGCAACACTGTGGACTGAAGAAACAGCCGGCACTATGGGAGATGACAGGCAAGGCAGTCCGGAACAACTGCCATAAAATCGAAAATGTGTAGTTCTTTTATGGATTTGAAAAACATCATTCTGATTGCCCACGTGGAGTTACAGTCAGATATTTAATACATAAACTATCACCCAGGCATGTGATGCTTTACCATTACTGGGACTTTTAGAAAGCTACTTCGTTTGCCTTTGTTTTATTTGGCTCAGAGCCCTCAAAAGTATATCCTACTTAGCTTCCAATATCTACTGACACTATATATGGAGGTCTAGAGCCTACTTAAAACCTTTCTGGAACAAAGCAAGGTAAAAATTCTGAATTTATTTTCAAAAAGCTTATTTCTAGGCTTCTAAAAAGATGACTATTTTGGGGAGCAGGTGTAACTCAGTGGCTGAGGGCCTGCTTCCCAAGTATGAGGTACCGGGTTCAATCCCTGGTACCTATTAAAAAAAAATTGTTTTGAGTTTAAGTAAGGAAATCAAGTTAATGAGTTTATTTAAAACACTCAAAAAATGATTCACGTTTAACTCAATAATTGATTCATACCAAATATAGTTTGAAAAACGAATCCTGTACTATTAGGTTTTTTTCTATTCTAATGATATTTTAAAACTTTGACTTATATACAGAAAGACTTCCCAAACCCAATAATGCTCCAGAAAACAAAAAAATATCCCACTCCTCATAAATAAGTATGTAATTTAAAGGTTTTGTTAGCATTTCAAACGACTGGGCTATCTAATGTTTTTCAATATTATTTTGATGATTTCTGATCACATAATATTCCAAAGACTGACATTTGAGTCAAAGCAGAGCTAATAAAGTATATAAAATATTAATTTGGCTTATTTGAGCAATCCAGATAGATATATAAGCAGGCGTTTATAAGAGGAAATAAAAGCTAAACTCTAAATAATAGGTTATTGTCAGTTTCCCCAAGGAAGCCAACGCAGTTATTTATTTAACTTCTGAATATACACAAAGTGAACTTTTACCCATCTTTTTTTAAACACTGTTTGCTTGGGACATCATCATAATCAACTTCTGAAGTTACACTTTAGTTGAATTATTGTTCCAAACTAGAGATTGTGTAAAACCACAAATATCAGAAAACTTTCCTTTTTTTATTAACAAAGTAATGGGTAGTCATTTTGCATTAACTTTAATAAAACAATAACAGAGCAATGAACTATGGGGTTTATTCTACAGCAAAGAAAGGAAAATACAATTATTTCAGGGAATGCCAGTATGTGAACTCCTTGAGAGAAGGGATTCTGTTTTCTGAATCTTTCCAGGCTTTCAGCTTACTTTCCTGCACATTCCTCTCTAGTCTCTGGGTTCTTCCACCGCCCACCACTACCACCACTACCAATTCAACTACTGATGTATCCCAGGGTTCTAGCCTCGATCCTCTTCTCATTCCACTTAATCTCTCTGCAGAAAATCATTCATATTGAACTTCAATTATTGAATGCTTAATACAAATTTGTATCTTCATCTCAGACTTCTTTCTTTAGTTCTAGACCTCCAAATTCAACTACTACTTATGGGACATCTCCAGTCAGATGACAGGCACCTCAACTGTGAATGTTTAAAATTGAACTCATCATCTACCCCATTTCCCACACTCCTTAAAAAAAGAAAAGAGAAAGGCTCCCTTTGGTCCTTCTGTCTGTCCTTCCATCCTTTCCTTTCTTTCCCTTTCTTCCTCCCCCCACCCCTTCTTCCTCCCCTCCCGCATGTTCCAGATTTCAACAGCACAACAACCCATCCCGGGGGCCATCCAAGGTTTCTCCCTCTTCTTCGCCCTTTGTATCACCAAGGCCTTCCGATTTTCCCTCTTAAGTCTCCCCACTGGCCCTCTCCTCCCTGTATTAGCCTTTACTGCCTGAGTTATCCCATCGTTTCTTCACCGAATTATTCCAACAACCTTGTTTCCCCCTCGATCTGTCATTCATGCAGCCAGTGATTCTTCTGAAATGCAAAAATGATCACACTGCTGACCCAGATCCTTCTCATTACCTTTACGAGAAAAACCACAGTCCTTAGGTTCCTTCCGATTTAGCCCTTATTTGCCCTTCCCGCCTCCTTTTCTTCTACTCTAACATGTGCTCTATGTTCTAGCCACAATGAACTATTGCTCAGTTGTTCTCCCAGGCTGTTCTTGTGCCCTTACATACAATTCACCCGGTCATTTCCTGTTCACTCTTAGGAAGAGAAACCTCAGAACCTAGCAAGCACCTACTGCGTGAAACCGTAACTGCCCTTTACATAGAAAAAGTTCCTTGGAATATACAAGTTATTTTCATTTATAACTAAATAACTATTTGAGTCTCTTAAACAGAGATTCAACTCAAGTTATATCGTCGCCAGTTATTTATTGATAAAGAAATAGCTCCTGACTTTGCCACTATTGCGGAATTAAAAATTAATCCAATTACTCCCAACTAAAGTCTTGTCCTCACTCTATTATTGTCCTTCTTAAATTATCAGGTATACACTGAAAAGGCTACTATGTGCTAAAATGGAATACAGAAGAAACATAAGTCATGGACTCAGCTCCTAAAAGGTTTAATTGGGGGCACAAGACCCACACACAGAAAATGAAGGAATACGCTACAAGAAAAGTATAGCTCAGGACCAAGTGCTAAACTGTGTGGTGCCCCTAGTGGAAGAGAGAAGTGCAATTAGTGGGCATTGGCATAATCCTGGAAGACTTCCCAGAGGAGGGGAGGCAACATGGTTCTGCAGCAGGATTACGCTGTGGATGGGTAATAAGTATGAGATGGCCATTCCTCATGAGTCCAACAGTCTAAATGAGTGCAGAGCATGACATGTCCAGAGGACAGAGAGGAAACACGTCAAAAAAAATTTAATATTCTGTCAGTTATTGTATGGGTCTAAAAAAAGTTTGCCACCTTTGACTGACCTGCTTATGAATTTTAGAAAGCAAAGGAAAGCAGGGAGGAAAAAAGTACCTTCACTCTGGTTTAAAAAAAAATCCTCCAACTTATGATGTAAGGTTAGGAGACAGGCATATCACATTCTACCTTGCCACTGGAGTTATTTTCCCTTTGAATTCTGATATGGCCAAGACATTTAAATAAGAAAAAGAACAGCTACATCTTTCCCTTCATTTTCTGCCTTGCTCCTCCCTGGTGATAATGCTTTGCTTTGCTACATTTAGTTAAGCATCAGCAGAGTAAACAATAATGTAACTATTCTATCCAGTGTTGAGCTTGGAAATTTAGAAAAAAACAAAAATCAGTATTCTATTGTTTCTCACATCACCACAAATAACATACTGAACATGCCAGTGAAAAGGGGAAAATCCTCAAAGGGGACAGCTGATACCTTCACCATTCATCTCCACCTCCTATCCCACGATGAACTTTCTGACCTCAGAATATTTTCTCCAATAATAAAGCATGCTGCTTTATCTAAAGCATTTTCTATAAAGCTCTTCTCATTCATTTCAACAAACATTAACCAGTACATTGTACTAGATGCTGAAGGGAAAAAGAGAAACTGGATATTGTCCTTGCCTTAGACATTTTAGTATGCTTCTCTCCACTGCCTACCTCTTCCAGTCTTTTCTTCCATACCTACACTATCCCCTAAAATCAAAGGTTGCTTTTCACAGTTGCCTTTACCTATTACTTAAAGCATTTCAATATAAGACTTCCTCAACGTCAACTTGAAAGCTACTGATAAAATATATTCTTCTATGCTGTAAAGTACTTCACCACTCCATATCTCCATTTTCCCAACCTTAAAATCTGAGTTTAACTATTCAAATTCTTGAGTCCTTGTTATCTTAGCATGGAGACAGGCAATGTTGTGGTTTTTGCTTTACTTTTAAAAAAATATAAACGTCCAATCCTTTAATGTTGGGGAAAAATTAACCCCACCCTCTTTTTTTTTTTTAATGATTTATCTATCTATTTATTTATTTATTTATGTACTTTTATCCATTTTCACCCTCCCCCCCACCCCGTTTTTGCTGTTTTTGTGTCCATTCGCTGGACAATTCTCTGTGTCTGTTTCCTGGCCCCTCTTCTCATCCTTCTCCTCCTGTCTTCACCAGGATTCAATCTTGGAACCTCCGATGTGGGAGAGAGGCGTCATACTACCTGTGCCACCTTAGTTCCTGATTTTTCGGCGCATCTCGTCTTGGCTCTCCCTTGTGTCACTCTTCTGTTACATCATCATCTTGCTGCGTGGCTTGGCGGGGCCTGATGGCGCACCCATGCACAGGGCCTGGCAGCCCACATGCCTTCTATATTTTTCTTTTTTAAAAATTTTTACTGGGAGGTCCCGGGGATTGAACCCAGTTCCCTCCACATGGGAGACAGACACCCAACCATTATGAGCCACATCTGCTCCCCTCTCTTAAGGTTGACCAAAGATACCTAGAGTTACAGTCATTTCCCGTACAGGATGACCATACAGAATGGTCATATAATAAATCAGGCTTGGTTTATCACCAGCATTCTAAAAACCAGACCTAGGGAGAAAAACTAGGTCTGGGGACACGTACATGGTTTCTAATACAGCGAATGTTTAGCCTACCCTGATTATCACAAAATCAGGACAGTGACCACCCTCTTTTAGTGTCAATAAACATCAGGTGTTTGTTTTTCTTAAAATCACTATCGTGTCACTTTTGATTATAATATTACTGATGAGCATCACTGTAGTTTACTTCTTGGATGAAAACACCAACTTGTGATTTTGTTAATGATATGAAGACTAGAGTTTGAGAAACATTGTTCTACAGAAATATTGCTGATCGTAAGATGCTTTCAGTCTAAAAATGCATCTCCATGTTTCAGTAACAGAAACATTGGCACAAAGTACATAAAGTACTATGAAATATGTATTCTTTCTTCTTTTCTTTTAGGAGGTACCAGGGATTGAACCCAGGTGCTCAACCACCGAGCTATACTCGCTCTACAATGTTTACTTTCTAACCTGAATTTATTACTTTAATATTTTAGTTTATGAATTATGGGTTCTGTATATATGACATTGCTTGTCAATAGCCACATATAAACCTTCTTGCTTTGACAATTAATCGGAAAATGTCTCTATATAGTATGAGAGGGGAAAACCTAATTTGGGGAATGTAATAAATGTCCATTTCCATCACAGAATATATGCTTCTCAGGTTCCATTAACCTGTAAATTATTCCCTTTCAAAGAGTAAAGTAATTCTCCTTAGTGTCCTTGTCATCTGTGGAGTGGAAATCACTCTAGTGGTAAAGAATGAGTAATCACTTACATGACCCAAAAAGAGCTCTTCCATTTCCCTCAAAATTGTCTTGGGCAGCAATAGGAATTGACAGCGGGGGCCATAACCTCCAGACATGAATACTAAATCAGTCATACTGTTTTTCCCCACCTGCACTTTCATTCTCATTCTTTTTCTTCTCTTCTCCACACCATTCCTTTTCCTTAACCTTTGATACTCATCTGATTGATTGAATTTTTACAACATAACCAGATAAAGTCCCTTATGATCCTCAAAGCTTCCGATAAGGGAAAATCTGCATTAGCGTTTATAAAACCAGTCTTTACTAAAGACTATCGTGTGGGACAATGCTACATTTGTTTTAACAGCCCCACAAAGTTTTGCTACAAAACATGTGGGCTGATTCATTAACTCAACCCACAACCGGGAGGATTGAAACAGACACCAACACACAGACAAAAACTAATCCAACCGGAAAGATCGCCGCGGGCCCGAAATGGGACACTGGGGATGGCAGAGCAAGGCCGGGGCCAGAGAGTCCACCGGTTTCATGATTTTCGCAGACACATTTGGCCCCGTGCTGACGAGGCAGAGGCTCTCACTCATCTAAGGCTTCGCGTCGTGGGCGCCGGTGGCCACGCTCGCCAGGCCTGCCTGCGCCGGGCCGCGGCGGAGCCTCCTTCCTGCGGGGCCTGGGTGCCAAGCTCCCAGTCCCGCACTGAGGCTGGGGCACCGTGAGAACCGGAGCGGGGGGCCCGCCGTCACCAAGGGCGTCCCGGGGTCGCGGCGGGGTCCTCCGGGGCCAACGGGCGGGCCGGGGGCGCGAGGCGCCGGGGCCGCCGCAACAGGTGCGCCGGGGCCGCTCCCGCTCCGGCGCCGCGACCCCCGGCCCCTCTCGCCGCCGGAGCCCGACCTTTACCTGCAGCGACAGCTCGGAGTCCCGGGAGGCCCAGGCCCGGCTGCCCCTCCCCGCCCGCCAGGCCGAGCTCGCCGGACGCAGAGACTGGCGGACCGACGGACGCCTCGGCACGGCTTCGGCGGGGTCCGCGAGCCAGCGACTCGGCCCCGGCACAGGGCCCACCGGGGGCGCGACGGCCGCCAGGGAGGACGCGACAGCTCGAGCAGGCCGGAGGGGCAGTGTCTTCAGCCGGCGACCCGGCCGTCACCCTGGCTCGGTGCCTGGGGCGACGCGCGGGCCCGCACGCTCGCTCGTGTTGCCTCGCGGCTTTTGGTCCCTCCTTCTCCCCGTCCTTCTCGCTCTTCCTACCCCGCCCTCTGGGTTGCCAGGGCAACCTGAGAGACGCCTGCCCCGAGGAGAGGCGTTAGGAGGGGCGGCGACCGGCGCCGGGGGCTCGGCCTGTGAGCGCCCGGGAGCAGCTGAACATGGAGCCCCAGAGTAAGGGAGGCCGGGCCGGGGCCGGGGCCGGGGCCGGGAGAGGGGGTCGGAGCCAAGGCCGGGCCGGGGTCCTCGGCTTCCCCCTGGAACTAGTGAGGGCGCCCCGCGCGCGGTTGCGCAGACTTTTAACGCTTTTGTTATGGAAATGTGAATCCCGTCTGCCCCTCGCGCTTTTCTCTTGGAGGGATGAAAAGGGGCCTCAATCCCGCGGAGTGTGTCGGGTTAGGTCACGAGCGCCCGAGGGTCTGCGGACGCGAGAGCTCAGTGGTGTGGGCAGGAGGACGCGGCGCCCCCAGAATTTGTTACTTACAGAAATTGCCCCCAGGCAAATCGACTTATAGTTACTATTTCTATCATTTTTGCTATTATTTTAGCTTGGTAGTTTGTTCCATTAATTGTAAATGAACAACCTGCTTCTAAAATATCAGCAGTTTTACGTGCAGTGAGGCTAGGCCTTGTATTCATGCGAGACACCCCTTACCTCCAATAGTCTGCGATTTATAGAAGAAAAAAAATCTTAAAGAGGTTTACGAGGTAGGACAAGCAAACTTTTTGTTTTTTTTTTTCATTTTAAGATTTTCTTTTCTTTTTCTATTGCCCTTATTGTTTTTAATGTTTGGCAGAGGTATGCAGTCGAGAGTTATCTGATCTTATTGGTTACTTTTTTCAACCGTGTTTAGGGAGACGGAGCTGTGCCCTTCTCCCCTTTTCCTCCCAAGCTAATGTTTTATTGCTTCTTTTGTTCTTCAAATAAGAACAGTGCTTTTTATGGAGCCTGGGAATGCCTAAAACTTTTTTCAAAGAATGCAGTTTGACTGTCAAAACCAAGTCGTCTTTTCTTGCACAGTTTCAGAAATGAAAGTACCCAGACCAAAGCATTTTTAAAGGTTATTAGTTTCCAATAAGATTTTAAATACATTTTCCTTTTCTTTTAACTCATTTGTTGAGGAGAAAGCTTCCAAGTTGTGAATTGTATATTTGCTTAAGTTGATAGCATTTTTATACAGTATCCTTCCATTCTCTAATTCTCTAGAATCTACATTTAATATAACCTATTGAAAGGAACTTTTAAGAAGTTTTACATAAAATTTGCCATTTTAACTATTTTGAAGTGTACAATTCAGTGGCAGTAATTACATTCACCATGTTTTGCAACCATCACCACTACTGAAATAAATTGAACATACAACAATACTGAAATATTTGTCTCATATCAAACTCATGCCAGGCTGTGTATGACCATGTTCTCTTCTTAGAGAAGAAATGAATAGAAGTAAAATCTGTCTTTTGGAAACAGCAACTTTACTTCTTTAGGTTTATGTTATTGCTTATATTTGTAAACTGTGAATTTCAAATTCCTCAGTGCTTACTGCCTTTATCCACATTCATTCACTCCTAGCACCTGTTATGTTCCAGGCACGGTTCTAGACAGGAGATTGAGCAATGAATACTGTAGCATTGATTTTGGCCTTCCCAGGAATGCTGAGCAGAGACCTGTACAAGAACTGCTGAAGCATCTGTAGGGCCAGAGATTGGGACCGGGATGATGGACAGAAGGCTTCCTGGAGGAAGTAATACCGTACCTGAAGAATGGCTTGGAATTAAGTCAGTAAAGAATGAAGGAAAGGGGTTCCAGGTGAAGGGAACCTCTGGCACATAGGTCCTTAGGCCAGAGAGCAGGGTAGGCTTGAGGCTCAGAGTAGGAAGCTTAGTAAAGCTGGAGCTGGGGTGTGAGTGTGAAGGGAATAATGGGATGTAGCTGGAAAGTCACAGGATCCAGACCACAAAGTCTTTGTAAAACTATGTAAGGAATGTATTACATACATGAATTATACATTTATATCTCATCTCATTGAATATTTAAAAGATTTTTTAAAAATTATTTTGTGTTTTAGTTTTTTTTTTTTGTTCATCTCATTGAATTTTGAGGTAGAACATTTTTAAAAAATGTAATCTTATATCTAGGGATGACTACAAATTTATGCCCCTCCACATCCTCTTAAATGCTTTTGTTAATTTTAGATAATTTGAACAACCACTATTTACCTTAGGAACTTCTTTCACAGAATAAACACAATTCTGGATAAATATTAACTAAATCATTTGCAGTTTGTAATATTTAAAAGGATAAAATTAATCTCTCAGATCCCTTTTAATCTCAAGATTCATGTTCAAACAGATTTCATCTAATAATGGAGACGGCTATGGATATGCTAACAACTATTATAATTTTTATATTATAATTATGCTGTAATCAAAACTAATAATAAACTGTTATAACAATGTTGTTTAACACATTTTACGCCTGGTGTTACAGAGTACCTTTGCTATTGAGGGGTTTCAAATAACATTTACCAATGTAGTTGGATGTAGCATCAGTAAATTGATTAAAAGGAATAATCCTTCTTAATTGCTTTGAAGGATTAAGTATATGTCTAAGGGTAACATTGAGGAACTACTAGAAATAGCCCCCAAGTCAATCTTATCCAGTCTATTTCCACACATTTAGTTTTCTATTACTTTTAAGAATGACCTTTACTAACAGAGTCATTAAAATCCAATAAACATAAACTCTTCAAATCCCACAGCGAGATCATGCCCTGGCAATAGGCAGAGGATGACAGGGGCTGCCACTGTTTGACAGAATAACAATAAGTCAATGATCCAAGAAATGACTCCTCAGGGAAAGGGCAAATTAAATAAGTTCACAACCTTGGACTCTTCAGAGTGGTTTTGGCTCTTGGCTTACCCATTTACATCTTTAATTATTTTCTTTTTCATTAACTACATTGTCTGAAAGAAACCTATGTATAAAATAACATGGAAAATGTACATCAAATTGCATTTGATTTTTAAGAAAATACTTAAGTTTAACATACTATCTCTTCCCTAATTTCATAGTGACAGTACCAGGGCTTGGCTTTGGGGGGCTTCAGCCCCTCTCCCATGATTGTCCTTAGTCCCCCAAATCGCTCTCAGCAAACACACAGATGTAAAAACATTGTATATTTATCAAATGTAGCATCAAGATAAGGCTCCAGCCCCTGCCTTTACAACCAGATTGCTGCCTGCCCCCCAAATTCCCCCTATATAAAACAAAAGCGGGGCATTGTTTAGACCAGGCAGCCATTTCTTTAAAAGTTTACCTTTTCAAAGAAGTGCTAAATGGATCCAAATTATTCCAATGACCATGAGAAGACATTCACCTCCAGAAGTGAAGACTTCTCTCTGCAAACCTGTTTCTCTGCTAGTCTCCCCCATGTTCATGTAGGATTTCACCATCCTGCAGTCACTCCCACCTGAAATCTGGAAGTCATGCTTGACTGTTCTTTTTCCCTGTCCATCATGCCCACACCCCATCCACCATCATGTTTGTTAATTCTCCCTCCAAAATATACCCCAAATGTGCGCCCTTTCTTTCCCTCCCTACTGTTACCATGGGTACTCCAGACACCACCTCCTCTTGCTTAAACCACGGCTATAGCTCTGCTGATTTTTTAAAAAGTTTTATTGAGATATATTCACATACGAGATGGTCTATCCAAAGTGTATAATCAGTGGCTTTTAGTATAACCACACTGTTGTGCCTTCATCACCACAAAAGATTTTAGAACAATTTCATTACTGCAAAAAGAAACACCCCACACCCCTTAGCAGTTACCTCTTAATTCCTTTTAATCAGCCTTACGTGACAGTGAATCTAATTGCATCTTTATAAATTGATTTATATTTATATTTTATATAAATGGAATAATACAATATGTAGTACTTTGTGTCTGGTTTCTTTCACTTAGCATAATTTTTTGTCTGATATTAACATGTATTAGTTCAGTTTCAAAGAAAATTGGTTTTATATATGCCATTTTACCCATATTTCTATTTCACATGCAGTGTTACTATGCTATACATTCCCTGAGGTTTTTTTTCTTTTCCGGTACTAGGGCTGGGGATTGAATGCAGGACCTCGTGTGTGGGAAGCTGGTACTCAACCACTGAGCCACGCCTGCTCCCATGTACATTCCCAAGTTACATTTTTTAGCTTTCCTTTTAGTAATATACATGACCTTAGTCTTTCCCTTTAAACCACCGTCATACCCATATAATAGTACTGCTAGTTACAAACATTATGTTGTGCTTTCAACTTTTCTATTCATTTCCAAAGGTTAACACACATCTTTTTACCAATTCTGCACACTAACCCTCAGCTTTCCATTCTCTAACCTAATTCCATTTTCTGGTGACCCATATTCAAGTTATTAACTCCATGAGATTACACAATATATTTAGTTCATAGTAGCACAATCATACAGTATTTGTCCTTTTGTGTCTGGCTTGCTTCACTCAATATTATGTCCATCCATCCATGGATGTCCAGGTCCATCCATCTTGTCATATGCTTTACGACTTCATTTCTTCTTACAGCTGCATAATATTCCATTGTGTGTATACACCATGGTTGGTTTATCCATTCATCGGTTGATGGATGCCTGGGTTGTTTCCATCTTTTGGCAAACATGAATAACACCGCTATGAACATCATTGTGCAGATGTCAGTTCGTGTCACTGCTCTCAGTTCTTCTGGGTATATACCCAATAGTGTTATTGCTGGATCACGTGGCAAATCTATATTCAACTCCTTTAGGAACTGCCAACAGTCCTCCACAGTGGCTGTTCCATTCTACATTCCTAACAGTGAATAATAAGTGTTTCTATCTCTCCACATCCTCTCCAACACTTGTAGTTCTCTGTCATTTTAATAGTGGCCATTCTAATAGGTATGAAATGAAATCTCATTGTAGCTTTGATTTGCATTTCCCTAATCACTAGTGATGTTGAACACTTTTTCATGTATTTTTTTGCCATTTGTATTTCTACTTTGGACAAATGTCTATACAAGCCTTTTGCCTATTAATCAGGTCATTTGTATTTTTTATTGTTGAGTTGTAGCATCTCTTTGCATATCATAGATATTAAACCCTTATCCTATATGTGATTGCCAAATATTTTCTCCCATTGAGTGGGTTACCTTTTCACCCTTTTGACAAAGTCCTTTGAAGTGCAAAAGTGTTTAATTTAGAGGAGGTCCCATTTATCTATTTTTTCTTTTGTTGCGTGTGCTTTGGGTGTAAGGTCCAATACACCACCACCTACCACAAGGTCTTTAAGATGTTCCCCTACATTTTATTCTGATAGTTTTATGGTCCTGGCTTTTATATTTAGGTCTTTGATCCATTTTGAGTTGATACTTATATAGGGAGTTAGATAGGGGCCCTCTTTCATTCTTTTGGCTATGGATATCCAGTTCTCCCAGCACCATACGTTGAAGAGACTGTTTTGTCCCATTAACATGGCTTTGGTAGGTTTGTCGAAAACCAGTTGGCTGTAGAGGTGAGACTTTATTTCTGGAGTCTTAATTCTATTCTACTGATGTTTCTATCTTCATGCCAATACCAGGCTGTTTTGACCATTGTAGCTTTGTAATATGTTTCAAGGTCAGGCACTGAAATTCCTCCCACATTGCTCTTCTTTTTCAGAATGCTTTTGGCTGTTTGGGTACACTTTCCCTTCCAAATGAATTTGGTAATTGTCTTTTCTATTTCTGTAAAGTAGGCTGTTGGAATTTTGATTGGCATTGCATTGAATCTATAAATCAGTTTGGGTAGGATATTGACATCATGATATTTATTCTTCCAGTCCACGAACATGGAATGTTTTTCCATTTGTTTAGGTCTTCTTTGATTCCTTTTAGCATTGTTTTGTAGTTTTCTGAATATAGGTCCTGTACTACTTTGCTAAATTGATTTTCCTAGGTATTTGAGTCTTTTTGTTGCTATTGAAAACGGAATTTTTCCCCTGATTTCCTCCTCAGATTGTTCAGTACTAGTGTACAGGAACATTACTGATTTTTGCATGTGGATCTTGTATCCTGCCACTGTGCTGAACTCATTTATTAGTTCAAGTAGCTTTGTGGTAGACATTTGAGGATTTTCTAAGTATAGGATCATGTCATCCACAAATAGTGAGAGTTTTACTTCCTCTTTTCCTATTTGGATGCCTTTAATTTTTTTTCCCCTTGTCTAATTGCTCTAGCTAGAACTTCTAGTACAATGTTGAATAACAATGGTGACAGTGGGCATCCTTGTCTTGTTCCCGATCCTAGAGGGAAAGCTTTCAACCATTCCCCATCAAGCACAATGTTGGCTGTGGGTGCTTTATATATGCCCTTTATCATATTGGGTAATTTTCCTTCTATTCCTTTCTTTTGAAGTGTTTTATCAAGAAAGGATGCTAGATTTTGTCAAATGCCTTTTCTGCATCGATAGAGATGATCATGAGTTTTTTTTCCCTTCAATTTGTTAATGTGGTGTATTATGTTAATTGATTTTCTTAAGTTGAACCACCCTTGCATATCAGGAATAAATCCCACTTGGTTGTGTTGTTTAGGTCTTTTGATATGCTGTTGGATCCGATTTGCAAGTATTTTGTTGGGAATTTTTGCATCTATGTTCATTGGAGAGATTGGTCTGTAATTTTCTTTTCTTGTAGTGTCTTTATCTGACTTTGGTTTTAGAGTGATGTTGGCATCATAAAATGTGTTGGGTAATTTTCCCTCCTCTTAAATTTTTTGGAAGAGTTTAAACAGGATTGGTGTTAATTCTTTTTGAAATGCTTGGTAGAATTCACCTGTGAAGTCATCTGGTCTGGACTTTTCTTTGTTGGGAGATATTTGATGACCAATACAATCTCATTCAATGTGATTGGTTTATTAAGTGCTTGTATTTCTCGTAGTGTCAGTGTAGGTTTTTTGTGCATTTCTAAGAATTTGTCCATTTCATGTAGGGTCTAATTTGTTGGTGTACAGTTTTCATAATATCCTCTTATGACCTTTTTTATTTCTGTGTGGTCAACCATAACTTCCCCCCTTTCATTTTTTATTTTATTTATTTGCATCTTCTCTTTCTCTTTGTTAGTCTAGCTAAGGGCTTGCCAATTTTATTGATATTCTCCAAGAACCAGCTTTTGGTTTTGTTGATTTTCTCTATTGTTTTTTTTGTTTTCAATTTCATTTATTTCTGCTCTCATCTTTATTATTTCTTTCCTTCTGCTTGCTTTGGGATTGGTTTGCTGTTCTTTTTCTAGTTTCTCTAGTTGTTCAGTTAAATCTTTGAGTTTAGCTCTTTTTTTTTTTTTCTTTAAAC
>JAQZBX010074613.1:0-14721 GCA_029593785.1 Cabassous unicinctus
AAAGAGAAAGGAAGGATGGAAGAAAAGTCAGTTGTTGGTTAACAGCTAGAGAATACTATACCTGTCTTGGCTAGGAAAAATAATGCCCCCTTTGGTCCCTCATACTCAAGTTGTTCTAGGATAGTGCAGGGACAGAATTGATCCCAGGTGATAGCAAACTTCCAATCTGTGCAGGACAATGTTATCAGTGAGAATTAGCACTTAGGAAGTAGAAAAAAAGAGTAGGGCTTACTTAGTGCTTTAGACTTGGGTTCAACAGTCATTTCCTACCGAAGGGGCATGACTCTACTATTGGAGAGGACTAGGCTACAGAAATAGGGAATAAAGGAAAGTAAACATTCCTACAGTAAACCCCAATTTTTGGCCAGAGAAAAGTTCTCAAGCCTGGAAAGAACCATTAAAAAATCTGAAGTGATATCTTGTCCAGTAAAAGAATCTTAGGCTTTGATTTCCTGTTGCCTAGGCAAGGAGTTGGCAAACTATGGCCCATGGGTCAAATTAGGCTCACTGCCTCTTTGGGTATGTCCCAAAGAGGTAAGAATGGTTTTTTACATTTTTAAATGGTTGAATAAAATTTTAAAAAAGTATTTCATGACACATGAAAATTATATGAAATTCAAATTTCAGTGTTGGGGGAGTGGATGTGGTTCAAGCAGTTGAGTGTCCACTTCCTACATGGGAGGTCCCGGTGCCTCCTAAAGACGACACACAATGAGCAGACAATTAGCAGACATGGAGCAAACACAACGAGCAGACAACAAGTGAAAAACACAAGGAGCCAAAAAACAAACGAGCAGATAACAACAAACAAGGAGCAAAAACACTGAGCAAACAGACGAGGGAGCCATCCGGGGACGAGGGGGAATTTCAGTGTCAAATTTATTGGCTCATAGCCATGCTCATTCATTTACATATTGTCCATGGCTGCTTTTGCATGGTAACAACAGAGTTGAGTAGTAGCGAAAGAAACTGTATGGCCTGTAAAGCCTAAAATATTAATTGACCCTTTACAGAAAAAGTTTGCCAATGCTGTTCCAGACAAGTACTATCCAACAGAACTTTAAGCAATGATGGAAATATTCTATATCTCTGCTGTCTAATTTGGATATCTCTAATCACACGTGGCTATTTAGGCACTTGAAATATAATTAATGGGACTAAACTGAATTTTTAATTTCATTACTTTTAATTAATTTAAATTTAAATAGCCACATGTGGTTAGTGGCTATCATATTGGACAGTACAGCTCTAGACTCTTCTCAAATGTCCTGTATTGACATATTTTGCCCATAACCCAAGATCACACACCCTTCCTATGATGCACCTTTTTATGGATTCCAGACATTCACCCCCCACTCCCACCATTTTTCTGTCTCCAAGCTATGGTACAACATTTACTAGATTTTCTTTCTGGGTTCTTCCATTGTCATAACTGAAATCTGAAATCTGATCACAAGTTTCACCCATAAACTAAGCCACATATAAACTGAAACACGGGTTTCTTTGTGTCAGAGGATGGTACTGTTGCTATGTTCTTTTTTCCCTGTATGAAAAGTGGAAAAGCCCTCTACAAGTTGGATCCCTTGTTGCTGCTGGAGTCTGTGATATGGATCACCTCCCTCCAAACATATTCACAGAGGCTGAGAATAGCAGATGTGCACTTGACATTTGAATCTCAAGGGAAAAAATTCCTTCTTCACTGGACTCACCACCCTCCCCATTCCCCAGGCTTAACAAACTGTAGTTCACTGATTCCTCTAGCATAATGGATGCTAGCTTTTTACTGGTCTATTTTAGCTGGGCATAAGAACAACCCCCATACTGTCTTGTTCTTGGCTAGGAGCTCTAGCAAAGGGATAAAAAAATTTACTAAATTAAATGAAATCTATATAAATGGGTTTTAGTAGAGACAGTAGTTAAAATGGAAAGAAATTAAGGATTATAACTCATAACTTTGTAATGGTTTGTAAAAGTTATCTTTAAAGTTAAAAATTTTCACACCTACTCCCTAGGAAAAACTGGGTTTCTGTAAACTTCCAGGTTAAAAAGAAAAGAGGGGACACCTATTTCTCTTTCTCCAGATTAGCTATAGCAAGAAAAACCTGTTTCTAAACTTCTTTCTCCAAGGTCAAGGCCTTCTAAACCCTTAAAAATCTGTCCATCTTCATATATGCCCTACTCTGAGCTTATATAATGGAGAATGGGTTCTACCTGCAAAAAGAAAAAAAAAAAAAAAAAGCAAATTTTAGGTACTGTACAAATTGATAGCAACTGAACCCAACCATCCCAAAGAGGCCATAGATATTTAGGCCGCAAAAGAAAATCAGCTCAGAAATGTTAAACTTCCCTCAAGCCAAGCTGTCCCAGAGTTACAGGGTCAGAGCATAGAGTTATAAGGCACTGAAAGGCTATTCTTGAGCCAGTTTACGCTAAGACTACTAAGAATTTCCATTAGGCTTTAAATTATGCTATTCATCACTGAGCAACTGAGAGCTATTTACCCCCAAGTTTCTCCCACTCTTCCTCCCCGGTGTCTCAGCAAATAAGAGACCTGTAACAGAGTCACGTGAACTAAAGATGGGCTTTCACAGTCTAACCCTGAAAAGAAGTTTCCAAGTTTCTCTGCTATTTACCCATTTGGCTTTCTAGTTACACATTTTGGATGCTGAGATGGGTTCTTGTCAACTTACCTCTTATCACAGCACACAAAATGGTTGTATAACCTGATCTCTTGTAGGTTCTGAGGTTTTTCTTTAGGTATGCACACATAATTTATCCAAGTGGAAAAATCAATCCAGACTCCTCTGTGTTCAGGCTGTTGTTCAAATAAAAAGACAGAAAAACTTGTTTTTTTTTCCTGCTTCCTGGCTCTTCACTTCCTGCCTTTTGGATTTATTTTGGTATTTAAAGAACCAGGCAATTCCAGCAGAGACTTCAGGGTGCTACTACTTGGTAAACTATTAACTGCATAGTGAACCCAGTGTGGCTTCATTAGTAAGTACTAAAGTCTACAGGAGGTTAGAAAGAGACTTTTTTCCCCCTAAAGAAGTGTTATTAGCTGTCCTTTGCACTTTTTCCTTATAGGTTAAAGAGGAAAAGAAGAGAAAATTGCATGTTTGCATCACCAGAACAGGGTGGGTTTTCCCTGGGAATCCAGCGAGATCAGGCCTGGAAGAACCAATGCCTAGAACTATGCAACAAGCAAGGTTCACAGCTGAGTGAACATCAATACATAATGAGTGGAGGCATTTCAATGCAAATAAATGCTGAATATGAAGGATTAAAGAAAGGGGAAATTAATCTTTCTCATAACACAGGGTAGTAGTTTTTTTTTCCTTCTCACTCTCACTCCCTCTTTTTCAAGTCATGCATACAACTGCTGGAAGAAATCCAACTTCCCCAGTGTAGTGGCTGCTTTATAAAAAGCAGAACATACACATTTAAGGCCATGAATTTTCTCAAGATGCCAGCAACTGAGATTCTGACAAGCTCTTTAGAATAGCCTCAGAAACAGTGTTTCACTAAGAGAGGCTAGATCAACTAATAAAAATCTCATTTCAAACCAACCTTCTATTTATTTTTCAGTTTGTTTCTAGTTGCCCCATTCAAGTGATGCTTTTGCAATAGCAACAAAATAAATAGGGCAGCTTCAAGCTGCTTTAGCAGGTGGCTCCATCTCCTCAGTCTGATCTTCTTATGTCCTAGCTTCTTCTCAAACCAAAAAAAAAAAAAAAAAAGTGGCAGTGCTTCTTCAGGTTATCCCTCAAAAAAAAAAAAAAACAAAAGAAAAACCCTATATATATATACACACATACCAATGAATAGACTGTTCACTTAAGAGAAGTTGGACTGGAGCAGAAAACTTCTTTTGTCCCATCACAGGTTTGTATTAAACACAGAGTTCCTAAAACATTCTAATACTCTACCAGTATTTTGGAGGGGAAAAACAAACATTAAAATCCAGTGGTCCTTCAAAAATCATTAACCGATGTTAAGAATTTTTCTAACTACAAATCCAATCCTCAGAGAGGAAGGTAATTTTCAATTTGTTCCTTTCTCTTCTCTAATACCCCTCAGAGAAAACTATCAAAGACCTAGAATTTTTAAATAGGTTTTTATAAATAATATATTCAAAGATTTTGATCCACTACATAAAATAAGAATCCCATTCCTTAAGAAAAATATACATATTTTGGTAAGAGTTTAAATTCTTAGAGATTCAAGCCTGATACCAAGCCTTTACATTTCTACTGCTTCAATTACAAAGGACCAATGGATAACAATTTTGTACACAAAACTCCACTATGTTGTATAGTTCTTTTTCTCCTGGTTTACACAGCTTTATTCTGCTTCATTAACCCCTTCTTTGCTCCTTGATGTATCTTGGAATCCAGTTTCCCTGTAAGGGAGAAAAAGAAGTCTCATTATTTATCTTTTATATTTGCAATGCAAATCTTCAGTTGGCCTCCCAGGACTTCTGGTTACTGTGTTTCTGTCACATTCAATTATCTTGATTCAGGATTCAGACACTTCCAAACTTCAGAGTTTCATTCTCTAAGAATGAGGAGGCAGTGGGAACATTGTATAGGAAGACACACACACACACACACACACACACACTATTTGCTCCCAAAATCTAAGACGTTAATATTTCTTATTTTGTAGTTACTAGAAAAGAAACATTTTCAGAGTGTCTGAAACGAAGGCAAATTTTTAAAGAATACTCACATGCAATAAAGGAAAGGCAGTTCACACAGTGATAAACCCATTCCTCTGACCTGTTAACTGGCTGAGCATAATGCATGAACCTTCCTCACAGTGAGAAAGGCAGTTTAACTCACCCCTCTGCTGCCTCAGACTCAGTAGGGGGAGTGACCTGAAATGGTGGAGTAAAATCCACATGAATGGGCTACTGACAAAGGGTTCCTATCAACAGCTAAATAGGGCAAAGGCCATAGCCTATATAACTCTTCTAAGTGCTAAACTTAGAAAACAAGCAACCTTCCTGTATCAGGTGACCCTAATGAGAGGTACTTTACTGATGTGGTCTCTGACCTCTGACTCCTCTAATCTACCAGGACAGAGTTTGGTTCAGTGGTAGTAGCCTTAGGAGCCATCCATCTCAGGAAGAGATGGCTGAGTTCCTGTCTGTCTGGCCAAAGTTCAGAGCTAGCAGTTTGCTTTCTCTTACAAAAAGTCTCATCTAAGTCAATAGAGATGCTGCTGCTGGAAACAGAAAAAATAGTCCAGTTCAGTCTCAGCACTAAATAAAATAAAATAAAATAAAAAATAAATAAATGGATAGATAAAACAAAAGTAAATTTAGGAGCCTCACCTCCCTTCAAGGGCAGCCAAGTATACTACATGTCCATACCCACAACCACGGCCCCTCATATATTCTCACTTTCATTTGTTGTAGCAATCAGCTGTAAAAGGTAAAGCATGGAACTAGACGTCAGGAGACCCCAGCTGGCAATCCATCCTTCTCTGATATTAACTAGCTGCATGACCTGGGGCAAGTCTCTCTGAATTTCAATATTCATTTATCCAACTGAGATAAAGAATATGTGCCCTAACCACTGCCCAAAGATATTGTGAGAAAAATAAGTGTGAAAGTACCCTGAAAAATATTTATATTTATATATGGTATTCAACTTCCTGAGCCTAAAAACTTTCCCTGTTTTTTGTTTTTTGTTTTCCATCTCTCTAGGGCTATAGCAGCTCCTGGAATAACACTACACACTTCCCCTTTTTGGGCTTCCTCAGAAAACCACTAAGTGATGCCTTAAATGTCATCTATAACAGTCATAATGCTGCTGATTTTAATTTGGGTTTCACAGCATAGGGTATTCCCAGGAATTCAAGAGTTCTTTCATCACCAAGGCTGCCTAGCTAAAAATATGGACATGTGCCAGTAATTTGGCAAAGGGCTCTATTATAAGGCAAGTTTGCCTTTGTATCTCTAACACCTACCACAGTGAATTTCAAATAGTAGGTACTTAATAAATATTTTCATCAAATGAATTAAACAAAGAAGAGAATCACCACAAATTTCAAAACCTTTTACATTATAGGGTCTACTAAGTAACCAAAAATAGCAGGTATCACCTCTTGTCCACTAGAATAGCTATTAAAATAACAGAAAATAATAAGTGTTGGTGAGGAGACAGAGAAACAGGCACCCTGGTACATTGTTGGTAGGAATATAAAATGGTGCAGCCACTATTGAAAATAATTTGGTGGCTCCTCAAAAGTTAAACATAGAATTACCGTATGACCATATATGACCCAACAATACCATTTCTAGGTATATGTCCCAGTTGAAAGCAAGGACTCGGACAGGATCTGTACCAATGTTCATAGCAGCATTATTTATAATAGCCAAAAGGTGGAGGCAACCCAAGTATCCATCAACAGGTAAATGGATAAACAAAATGTGGTGTGCACATGCAGTGGAATATGACTCAGTCATAAAAAGGAATGACTTACTGATACTTGCTACAACAGGCATGAAACTTGAAGACATCATGTTGAGTAAAATAAGCAAGACACAAAACGACAGATATTGTATGATTCCACTTAATAGGAAATAATTAAAATATGCAAATTCATAGAGACAGAAAGTAGAGTACAGGTTTGGAGAGGGGGCGGGAATGGGGAGTTAATGCACAATGGCTACTTAGTCTCTGTTTGGGATGATGGAAAAGTTTTTGTAATGGATGGTGGTAATGGCAGCACAACATTATGAATGTGATTAATGCCACTGAATTATATGCTTGGGAGAGGTTGAGATAGGAAATTTTATGTGTTACATATGTTACCACAATGTTATCACAATTAAAAAAAAAGAGATACTAAAGAGACAATGACAATTAAATGCAATATATGATCCTGGATGGATGTAATAGTGGCGGAGAAAATGCCCTAAACAACATTATTGGGGCAGTTGAAAAAATTGGAAATCTCTTTTGAGACACATAGGAACTAAATTGATTTAAAGATTAACATTAAATTTATTGAATTTGATAATTGTACTTAAAGTGGCTACATAAATGAATATTCTTGTTCTAGGAAATATACATGTAAATATTAGATGGTAAAGGAGTATGATGTATGCAACCTATTCCCAAATGTCCAGAAAATATATATAGAGAGAAATAAATGTGGGAAAATGTTAAAAGTTGATAAATCTGGGTATATGGGTAGGGGAGATATTGGTGTTTTCTGAATTATTTTTGCATTGTGTTCACAACTTTCCTGTAAGTTTGAAATTATTTCAAAAATAAAAGCAAAACAAACAAAACCCCCCAGGTATCATATAAACATACCCATTGTAAAGTTGATGACTCCCAGAGATTCAAAAAAGTATTTTAACTCATTCTACTTTTTTTAGGACAAGCTAGGACAGAATTTAAAATTTCACCTAGAACTCTAAACTTATAGTTCTCTGTAGTGAATAAGTCAGAAAACTCAGGTCCCAGTTTTAGTCCTGAGACCACCTAGCTGTAAACCTTGAAAGTCACCTAATCATTCCTGTCTCAACTTTCTTGATTCTAAGAGAAAACTGGATCCCTTCCAGTTCTATGATATTGTACCCTGATGAAATGTAAATTGGAATAATTTGTTTCGGAGGCAATCTGGTACAGTGAAAAGAGCAGAAAACCTAGATACGGAAGATCTGAGTAAAACACAACTTCTATAATCCTGTTTACTCAACTGGAAAATAAAAGCAGGAAAAAACACTGAACTTGACAGAGTTGTTGAGAGGATTACAACTACCATTAATTGCTTTCTGTGTACGAGGCACTGTGCTAAGAGTTTTATATATATTAGGTCATTTTATCAAATAACTAGTTGAAATAATGGGTTAAAGTGCTTCACAAACTCAAAGCAAGTCCTTTGAAAAAGTAAGGGTAGTCTTATTATTTATACTGGGATGTAGAAGTTGGCGTTTCTTAGTTATAGTCTTTAATATACCATATAACCCCCAGGCAAGTCTTTATATTTCAGAATCCTCACATTAAAAATACAGATATCACCTTCTTCACATTCTCAAGGCTTTACTATATAAGAACTTTGCACGTATGTTTCAGAAAACTCCAGTTTTACTGTAAAAGCCCTCAGCTTAGGAAAGATCAAGTCCACCAGAGCAAAGCACTCAAAGGTAGGCAGACTAATGTTGGGCTTCAATGTTGATGTTATAAAATGGAAAACTAATAGAAGGAGGAAGGAGGAAGAAGATATGAAAGAAACAGGGATTTCCAGGGCATCCCAGGGATTCAGAAATTCTTTCACTACCTAGGCTGCCTAATACAACCAGACATGTGCTAACAATCTTTGAGCTCCTCACAAGTAAGGACTCCTTTGTATTCCTAACTTCTACCATAGTGATCACCAATAGTGGCAACTTTTGGGCCAGCTGTGGACAATGCAGGAAAGGGACAAGAAATAGGACTGGGACCCTTGCTTGAAGAAGCAGGGGTCATGGCTATCTGTGGGATGCAGGGAGTCTGAGCTCAGGTTCTAGTTCAGCCTGATCCTTCAAGACTTTGGATCTGGGCAGTGAACTGCAATAAGGTACACACTCTTAGTAGCAGAATGATAATGCTTAGCTTCTGTACTTCCCCCCAAATTTTACATTTACTACCTACAGTATTTCAGTGTTAATCATATCCTCAATCACAGCGCCTAAAAGAAAATCAAATGCATGTGCAGCAGATGGGCCAGGAGTTAAAACAGGAAAAAGTATGTACAATTGATCACTCAGGGATTTTCACATATTTTCACAAATTTTGCATAAGATGTAAGGCAGAGTATTTGCATGAGCTTATACATGCAAGATATCCTTTTATCTCTTTATTTGAGCATTCAACCTATATATTCTATTATACTTAACTTTTTTGCATTTCCTAATTTGAGCATACAGCCAAGTGATATCATATGGCTTATTACTCTTTTCTGAATTATTTCAATTCCAACAAACAATTACCCTCAGATCAAGCAAGCTTAAGTTTACATGATCAAAAATATAAACAAATCAAAATATATTCCTTTAATATAAGGCATATAAATATACATATATACATGTGATACAACATGTAAATGGATCTTATTCTCAAAGTTTATTTGCAAGTCAAAAGTTTGGAACTTGGAATACATTTCTCAAATAAATAATCTATAAAAGATAGCTAAGTTCCTAAGCCATTCCACAAAAAAACACTTTAAGACATAGTGCTATAAGTAAAATAGATTATTAATATTAATACTATGGAACTTAACCACTTCCTGTAACAATATATTTAGGAACTGGAATCCTATGGCATTGGAATTAAAGATTTTTTCAGCTCTTAGCCACTGGAGATGGCACCTATGATCTAAGGGAAGGGAGTTCTGGCAGAGGGTAAAGCTTTTAGAGATAGTAAGGAGGAATGAAGGATAAAGGAATAAAATAGAAACTTCACACCAGACTAAACTCTCAGGTAGGCTGGCTCACTCTCAACAGAATTTTTTTTCTGACAAACATAGGGTCTGGCCTACCTATTCTCTCCTTTTTTATTTTTGGTACTTATTGTTTCTTTTTTTTTTAATTTTTTTTAAATTTTAATTTATTTTTTATTTTTTCAAAAAGATACTTAGATTACATAAAATGTTACATAAAAAGTATAAGGGATTCTGATATGCTGTAAAAGTCTCCCACTTTTCCCCATATAAATGACTTCTTTCATTAAGGTACTTATTGTTTCTGTCCAAATGTTTCACCTATGTGACCTACCAGGAAAGAAGCTGCAATTTCACAATTTCTCTCTAGCCCTGTTGTTCTTGAAGCAACCCCACTGCCCACTTTGCTTTTTAAAGATTTTAACTATCCGCAACAATGGGGAAAAGATAGGAGGCTATTAAAGCTCTCTCCTAAGAGCATCACTCCCCCACAGACACCTCAGCCCCCCCACCATTTAAATCTTATGGAGAAAAATGAAGGCCACCTATGTGTGGAAGGTGGATCTCTAGGTAGAGAAGTACTGAAATAAAATATTTCAAAGAAATACCTAAACTTTGTTTACATGGCACATTTTCTCACAGGAGCTTAAGCAGCAGGTGAAAATCAAGACAGGGGAGGAAGCAAAGAAAAGGGACCTGGGACTGAAGATCAAGCAACAGTGGGTCTGGGAGAGAAGACCTGCCTACCACCCTTTCCTTCCTAAAACTAGTGTTGCCACCAGTGCCTAGAATAAGGTGAGGATGGAATAGAGTAGGAAGTGGGGGCGAATGTGGCTCAAATGGTTGGGCGTCTGTCTCCCATATGGAGGGACTGGGTTCGATCTCTGGGACCTCCCTGTAAAAATATAGAAAAATAGGCTGCCAGGCCCCGCAAGTGGGTGAGGCCCCCAGGGCCCATGCACAGGTGGATAAAAGTAAGTAAATTAATTAATTAATTAATTTTTAAAAAATAGAGTAGGAAGGGGTAGAATGCCACAACTAAGGAAGAGGAAGAAAAGGGAGATTTACACTTTAAATAGTAAAGATAAAGAAAAAAGAATTTCCAGGACTATCTGGCCACCAGCTGGGGTATAGTCTGAAGTAAACAATTTATGTAAGTCAAGGGCAACCTACATTCACACATTTTCTAATTTGATGTGTCTTATAAATCATTAGGGTTGCCTGAATTTTGCACTAAATAGACATGAATATAAATTAACACTCCAAGGATTTCATTACTTAAAGTGTAGTCAGCTGAAGAGCAGAATCAGTATCATCTGTGAGCAGGACCCAGGAATCTGTGTTTTAACAGTGTTCTAGGGAAGCGGCTGTGGCTCAATAGGTTGGGCTCCTGTTTACCATATGGGAGGCTCTGGGTTCGATTCCTGGGGCCTCCTGGTGAAGGCAAGCAGGCCCACACGATGAGGTGAGCTGATGGCCCACGCGGTGCGGTGAGCTGGTGCAGCAAGATGATGCAACAAAAGGGAGACAAGCAGACACAGAAAAACACATAGCAGATGGACACAGCAGACACAGGCAGCAAGGGGGAGTAAATAAATAAAAAATATATATATCTTAAAAAAAAAAACAGTGTTCTAGGTGATTTTTATTTCTCAAAACACTAGAGAACAGGCTTTTGAAAGGTGAGTTGATCCCCAAGGTACAGGGTGAGGTAGAATTGTGCATGGCTGAAAACAATGCCTACTCCCAATTACCTCAATTAACAAATGGGAAAGCAGTGACACAGAGGCACAGAATGGTAACTGAGATGAGCAAATGGGAGAGTCATTGATGTTTTTACAAGAAGTTAAGTAGGGAAACACCCATTTGTGTTTTAAGAGTCTGCTCACTTCCGGGAAGATGGCAGACTACAAAGATGTGGGATGCTCTTCTCCTCCAGAAAAACAGCTACAGAATAGGCTGCAACAGCCTGGAAAAAGATCTTCTAGGGTTTAGGACACCAGGCGAAGGCTGGACACCGCCCAGAGGAGAAATGGACAAAGGAGGGGAATCGCAACTACGGAACTGTGAGCTGAAACCAGAGGCTGCTGCTACCGGCACCCTCCCCCACACTAAAGCAACTTTAGAATTATCAGGCCTCTGGGCCTACCCCTACAGACAAAGGGAGCTACAGGGATCCACCACTCGAGGAAAGGGGAGAGAGAGGGACACAGCCTAAGGTTGACTCAGCTTTGGACTCACAAATTTGGTCTGCTATGTCCCAGTTTTAAAAAGAAGATGAAAAGCAAGAGGGCTAGGGTACAGCGCTAGGAACCAATAATAAAGGGAAGCCAAAATAGACAATGAAAGAGTGTTAAAAAGTTAAGTCTCATTCTTGGATTGGACACTTGTTCTTGGATTGGATGGGTAAATGACAATGGTGCCATTGGCATTGGCTTACTTTTTCCTTTAATGAGCAGCATGATGGGGTGACACATATTCTTTTGGCTGAAAAATAGCATTTTAATGCAATGGGGTCCTAAATGGACATTTAGAGAGATTCACAAGCAAGTCAACAATTATGCATCAAGGTACACTTTTGGACAGGCCATACTGTAGTTAAGCTAACACTGAAGTTATTGATAAATATAATGATATTAATCCTCCTACACTAGGGATGCCATTGAAAAGGGTAAAAAGACATAATTTAAAAAAATCTAAACAAGTGAGATGCAAGACAAAAAGAAAGAAAATTAGACCATCAAAGTGACTTACAGATTTTTGGATTTCCTTTAATAGGAAACTTCACAATCATTTCCTGGGGATTTGTGCAGATAAAAACAAATGGAGAATCAGATTCTTGACTGATGTCTGGATACTGCAAAATATAAAAATAAAACTCTCAGGTTAGTTGGAACAAATTTTGAATTTCAAAGACATCAAAGGATGTCCCAGATTTCACCTCAATGTTCTGATGATAGTACTCTCCATTGCACAGTCAGGTACAAGAAGCAAGAAAAAATTCTCACCTTTCCCCAGGTCTTAGCATAGTATTCCTATACAAGTTATTGGCTGCCACATCTGACTTCCTATAATGTGAATAATTATATTCCTATAATGGGAACAATTTCATAAAAAAGGGATGGCTGACATCCTCTTAGAAGAAAAATCATAACTGACTGCTCTTTTAACAAAACTGACTGTGAGATTCAAAGGTCTCCTTCAGGAACACTGGGCACCCTCTAGGTTCAACTCAAGTCAAACACTGGAAAGATTAAAGAAAAACAAAACATTTGTAGAAATTCTGCCAGAAACTATAAACAGAGACCTTTTCTCACTAAAGGGAAGAAAGAAGTTCATTTTAAAAGATATGAGCATGTCAAAGCTGTTTTGCTGGATGCAACCCAAGCTTAGGGTGAAAAGGTAACTGGTAGAACAATTCTGAAAATTACTTAAATGCCTCCTTTGGATCCCTTATCATAAAACAAATTTGTGTGAAAACTTGGGAGTTTTATTCCTTCTGCAAAGAACCTACATAAGACTACGGGAGCCACACAATTATAATTTAAGGAACAACTATGGGGCAGGCGGGGTGGGGAAGGGTAGCAAAAATTGCCCTCTAGCAAGGCCTGACTGATGTGATATTTCATTATTTGTTATTGGGGATGTCTTTTGTTTAGCATGTTCAATAAATATGAGTCATGGGCATCTGGGTCAGACTTCATTACCAGAGAAGCCTTTCTCCTAATAACTACTATCAAATAGTATGGAATTATTTTCCACTTTACCTGCAAGGATGTATCTTCTAAAGAGTTAAGCCCCTAAATTAGAAATGGAGGTTTCAGTAAAATGAGTAGGAAAACTCAAATTTCTCTGTAACTAGTGGAAGCACAGTTAGTTAAACTTCTTCAGTGACCATTCTGTTCTACATGATAAGTAATTCTGTTGGGAAAACAAAAGGGATTTTTAGCAGCTTTTGGTCCTGCCCACATTCCATGGCTTTCTGTGTAGGATAGGTGTGGCATGTACTTTGATAAAACAGAAGCTTAATATCAAGTATCAGCCACAATCATTTTCATAGGCAGGGTCAAAACATTCACAGTGTAAAAGAAAGACTAAAGATGGGAAGGTAAACCCTTTCCCTACCCCTGGATCTTTAGAACTCAAAGAAAAGCAGGGTCCAGCTGTGTGTGCTGTATGTCAGAAGGAAATAAGCTCTGCACAAGACCCATGCTGAGGTGCTTTGGCTTGATGTAAGACCAGTGGCTGCATCAAGATCTTTAAACCTAATTCAAAAGAGGCCAAAAGCAGCAGCAGTCACAATTACCAGCTCTTCAATGTTCCTGCCCTCTCTTCTCTGTGGCCTAGAGAGCACTGAGGCAAAGGACAATGCTGCCAGGAGGACTTCACAGTTCTGCTTTCCAAAACTGCAAGCCATTTCAACCATTCTCTCCTCTTTCTTTTGCATCAGAATTTCTTCCCTCACTACTGGATCAATTCTATTAACACACAAACTTAGTGTAATGTCTCCCATAAAAAAACAAAACAAAACAAAACAAAGTCTCCCTGATCCCATGTCTTCCTGTCCTCCTCCAGCTAGTGCATTTCTCAGATATCTTTTACAACAAAAATTAATCAAAAGATTATTTATACTCCTTGCCTCCAATTCCTCTCCTTCTGTTTTTTTCTTGAGTTCATTATAAACAGGCTTTCACTCCCATTATTCCACCAAAATTATTCATGTTAAGATCATCTATTGATTTCCATGCTGCTAAATCAAATGAGCAGTTCTCAGTTCTCATCTTAATTGATCTATTTGTAAAACTTGTCAGAATTCATCTCTCCCTCCTTGAACACATTTCTCACTTGGCTTCTAAGATACCATTCTCTTCCTGGTTTTGCTACTTTACTGGCTGCTCCTCTCTCCAGCCTTTAAATGCTAAAGTGCTACAGGGGGTCAAGTCACAGACTTCTCTCTACATTCACAATTTTGGCATCTCCTTCGGTTTCAGAGTTTAAAAATCCATCTATATGCTAAGGAATTCAAAATTTGTATATTCAGCCTGGACTACTTTCCTAAATTCCAGGTTTGCAATGCATTTCCCCACTCAATATATTCACTTGGATTTCTAATAGGTATCTCAAATAACATGTCAAAATTCAATTCTATGGGAAGCGGGAGTGGCTCAGTCGATAGAGCCCCCATTTACCATATGGGAGGCCCCGGGTTCGCTTCCCGGGGCCTCCTTGTGAGGGCAGGCCGGCCCGCGTGGCGCGGTGGGCTGATGCAGCGGGACCTCACAG
>JAQZBX010074614.1:0-14728 GCA_029593785.1 Cabassous unicinctus
GGGAAATGGAAAGAAAAGACAAAAAGAAAAAAAGTTAATAAAAGAAAGAAAACCACATAGATAAAATAAAAATAAAAACCAGTAGAATTGAATATTAAATAGAAGTTGAATGTAAGAACAACAACAGAAAACAGATGATAGAAAGATGAAAGAAGGAAAAGAGATAGCATTGATAGAAAAAATCAGCATACACAGGAAAGGGGAAATCAAGGAAGAGGAAACACAGCAAAGAAGAAACAACAGCAACACCTAATTAAGGAAAAAAAAAGGGGGGGGGAATTGAACAGAAAACCAGGAAAACAAAGCACAAACACACAAGTAAGCAGTGAAATAAAAACTAAGGAAGGACAGCCTTCCCTCTTAAGCCCCTGAGGAGTTATTCAGGCTACAGATGTTCATCAATCAATTACCCTGCAGCCTCCCTTTGGTAGATTTTGAAGCAGGCTTTTGTGAGTAAAGTGAATGAAATTTTTTTAAAAAACTCTTTTTTTAGGAAAGATAAGACCCAATAGAAAATAAAAAAATAATGTCTATGTTTTCCCTGTCCTAAAGTATCAGCTGGATGTTTGATATCCTGGTGGATCACTACTCTAAAAGGGGGCAGGAATCGAACTTGGGACATTGTGTATTCAAGGAAGAAACTCCTCTACTGAGCTAAACATTCTTGTTGTGTCAGTTAGTTCTTCAGAAAGCTATCCAGTCACTTTCCCTTGGGCAGGTTGACTGTTTGCATTTGGATAAATTCCTGCTGATTACTAGTCTGTCCCTGACCCCTTTCAATTATTATTTCTTTCTCTCCCAGGGAGGCAGGATGCACTAGCTTGTTTAAGGGTATTAGCCCTCACCTCTCCTGGTTAAGTTTAGTTCCCTTTTGGAATTCAAATGGGACCCTGATGACTGAACTCATTGCAAAGAAATGACTCTCAAATCTTTTCCAGACCACCCTCTCCTCCCAGGAGACCCTAAAGAGGCTCTTGGAAGCTTATTAAGTGCTTACTTCTGCCTGCCTCTTTTAGGGATTTGAAATTTTAAAAGTTTTCAGCACAAGGTTAGTCAATTGCCTGACTCCACCTTCTTCAGGTCAAATTTCTCTATATCAAGGTGGTTAGGCTGCCTCAGCAGATTCACCTCTCCCCTCTTCCTGGTACCACTTTGAGCCACCCTGTATGTTCCTGAAAGCTCAAAAGGGGTCGAGGCAACCAAACCTACAGAAAGGAAACCCTTCCCCTCCCTTCACCAGAACTCTCCCATTTTTGGAGTACTCTCCCTCCTGCTAGGTGGCCAGCTCGAGTTGTGGCTCAGGGTTCACAGTGGCTTTGTCTTGAGACTGGGGCTTAGTTGCCCTGTAATGTGCAACCTCAGAGGCAAGAACCTCAGAGTTTTACCTTGAGCAACTTATCTCTTTGTCCAACTCTCTCCAGATCAATGCCCTGAAGCCTCCTGCTCTGTGGGTTCACTGAACAGTTCACTCACATAGGAAATTGCCCCCACTCAGCCATTTTTTTGCAAGAGAGATATGGTGAGTTTTCACTTAAACTGACAACATTCTGCTTGGATCTACTTGCTATTGTAAATTGATTTTTTTTTCTTGAATTCCTCCTCAGATTGCTAATTACTAGTGTATAAAACCACTACTGGGAAGTAGATGTGGCTCAGGTGACTGAGCTCCCACCTACAATATAGGGAAGTCCATGTTCAGTTCCCAGGGCCTCCTGGAGAAGATAAGCAAGACAGCTCGATGGTGCAATGAACTGATGCCACAGGATGATTAAGTGAGATGGCATTACCAAGAGGCCCAGCAAGGAAACACAATGAAAGATGCAACAAAGCAGGAAGCAGAGGTGGCTGAGGAGATTAGGTGCCTCCCTCCCACATGGGAGGTCCTGGGTTTGGTTTCCAGTGCCTCCTAAAAAAGAGAAAACCAGCACACAACAAAACAGAAATAGCAAGTGAAAAAAGGACAAGGGGATGGGGATAAATAAATAAATAAATAATAAATCTTAGGGAAAAAAATACAGATTTTTTTCTTTGTTCATCTTGTAACCCCAAACACTTTGCTGATTTTGTTAATTAGTTCAAATACCTTTGTTGTTCTTTTGCGTGTTTTCCTTTCAACCTGCATAACTACTTTTAATTATTTTTAGAGGGGCTCTTTTGTTGATGTACTCTCTCAGTTTCAGTTTATCTGTGAATATTTAAACTCTCCCTAATTTTTAAATGACTCTTTTACTGGATAAAGTTTTTGTGGCTGACAAATATGTTCTACCACTGTCTTCCTGCCCCCTTGGTTTCTGATAAGAAATTGGGCTTTATTCTTTTTTTGGATCCTTATATCACTTTTATCTTGCCACATACAGAATTCTCCCTTTATCCATGTCATTTGAAATTCTGACTAGTATGTGTCTTAGAGTAGGTCTATTAGGATATATTCTGTTTTGATTATTTTGAGTTTCTTGGACATACATATTTTTTTAAGAACTGGGTAGTTCAGCCATTATTTCCTCAAATATTCTTTGTGTAATTTTCTCCCATCTCTACTCTTTCTGCATCTCATGATGCAGAAGCTTGCATCGTTCATGCTGTTCCCCAAATCCATGAGGCACTGCTTATCTGTTTCCATTCTTTATCTGTTCTTCAATGTTATGATTTAAAAAATATATATTTTATTTATTTCTCCCCTCCTCTCATTGTTTGTGCTCACTCTGTGTTCTCTGTGTCTATTCATTGTCTGCTCATCTTCTATTTAGGAGGCACCAGGACCCAGGACCTCCCATAAAGGAGGAAATCACCCAAAGGCTTGAGCCATCTCCACTCCAAGACTGTATGATTTTGATTGCCCTGTCTGCTTTTGTTTGCTTCTTTTTTCTGCCTGTTCAAATCTGCTGCTGTATGTCCATAGTGTATTTTCAATTTCTAGTATTGTGTCTTTCATCCTCCCAATTTCTGTTTTGTATCTTTTTATATTTTCAAATTCTTCTGATGCTCACACTTTGGCTTCTTAATATCCTTTATCCTTTTACAGATATTTTCCATCATCTCCTTGAATTGATCTAGGAGATATGTTTGAACTTCTTTGATTAGATGTTCCAAATTCTGAGTCTCCTCTGAAGTATTACTTTGTTACCTTAACTGAACTATATCTTCCTGTTTCTTAGTATGGCTTGTAATTTTTGGCTGATGTCTTGATGAATGAACTCTTAAGGTCCATTTCTCCCACTTGTCTATGAATTTATTGTTCATTGGCTTTGTGTTAAGGCTCTATTTAACTCAGGGTTTAACTTAATCTAGACCTTTATAATAGTCCATGTTTTACTGTTCTGATTTTTTCATCTCTTCTTCATCTGATTCATGCACTGGATATGCAGTACAATTTTTAAGATTATTATTTTTGTGCAATTCTTTTACCTGCAGTTGACCATTTCCTTTCCTGTTCCTTCCTCAGTATACTTTATCTTTTCAATCGTTTTTGTACAGATTTGTATCCTGAGCTAATAAATTAATTTCTTTAGCCTTATAATTTTTTAATCTTGTGTTTTTAATTAATTTATCTTTTTATCATTTAATCATTTAATTTCTTTTTATCTGCCAGATTATTTTGAATTGCCTCATGCTCTGCTATATTTTCTTTTTCTCTTGTATATAAAATTTCTGTTCTATTTTCTCTATGTATGAAAACCATTTCTTTTCTAACATTTATCTTTTTTTTGTATACATCATCGCCTAAAATTTTTATCATCTATTTGTTGTTTGTACTATTTCTTTACTCTTTGTTTGGTACACATATTTTATCTTTGAGTTGGAAACATAACAGAGAAATGAGGTACTTGTTCAAAATATTTTCAACATATTTTGCTTAACTTTCATGTTTCTTTATAGACAAATGATATGAAAATCTGAGCATTGGTGTTCTTTTGCCTTGTTAAATTCTTCAGAAGCTCAGGGAATGGAAGACTCAGAATATCATCTTTAGAGGAAGAAGGAAGAATTCTGTTCAGATATTTGATTCTAAATCTATTCTTTAGAAATGGTTTGCATTTCTTGTTTTCCAGCAGTTTCTCAAAGTAGTCTTGTAAGAGTTTAGATCATATTTCACATAGTGATGATTCCTTAGTGAATTGCTTTGGATGAGCCCTATGTGGGAGCCACCCAATATTGTTTATGTACCCATTTAATATTTTAACATGTGTGTTTCAAATCCTTATTCTCAAAAGTAAAGTGAACTTTTTTTTTTTGAGGAGGAGAGAATAATGTGGTAAAGCTTTTGGCAATTTTTTTGTTGGTTTATTTGGTTTTCTTGAAGGGAGTCCTGAATACATGTATTTCTCTACCACCTCTTTTATCACCTCTGGAAAATTTTTAGAAACTGCTATGCCTACATTATATAACCTTACATCATGAGGTTATCATTTTTAAAAGATGAACTTATCAATCAATAATCATTTATTGGTCAATTGCTATGTGCATTATATTATGTAAAATACTGTGATATCTAGAGTAAAGTGCCAATAGTCTCTTTACTCAACAAGAAATTAACTTTTATTTAGTATTTTAGTATTTTATTTAGTATTTAAGTTCTTTAAATATCTTATCAAATATATGCTTTCACATCCAAGATTAAAATGAGAAATTGTCACTTAGTCTTATTGAGGAAATCTTGTACATGGTGAGTCATTTTTCAATTGCTGCATTCAGGGTCCTCTGTCATTTGCATTTGACAGTTTAATTACAATGTGTCTTGGTGGGAATCTCTTTGTGTATATCCTATTTGGAGTTATTGTGGCTCTTGGATGTATATTGTGGCAGTTATGGTCATTTTTCCACTTGGAGAGATTACAGTTTCCATTTGTTTGGTCAAGCAAGCACTAGCTTGATTATTAGTGTGAGGATGTTTTTGGACTTCAATTATCAGTAAGTTGAATGCATCTTTGGCTGATTACATCTACAATCCTGAGCAGCTTCAACAATGAGAGTAGACTCATTCACTCATTTGAAGGATTTAAAAGAAGTGGTGATTTTAGCACTTAGAAGTGAGAATTTCACCTTTACCTCAGCCAGCCAATTTTTCCTGGGGTATTCATACAAAATCTTCATTGGAGTTCATAGCTTGTAGCTTGCCCTAGGGAATTTGAACTAGCCCATCCCAGTAGTGATGTAAGCCAATTCCATTTTTAAAATATTATATATAGTTGATTCTGTTGCCCTAGTAAACTGGACTACTACATATATAATCATATGTTTTGTCAATTTAGGGAAATTGTTAGCCATCAGACATTATAACTTCAAATATTCTTTCTGCCCCTTTTCCATTCTCTTCTCCTTTAGGGTGTCCCACAAAGTGTATGTTGGTTTGCTCCATGTTGTCCTATCTTTTCCAGAGGCTATGCTCCCTTTTTTCATTCCTTTTTCTTTCTACTCTTCAGATGGGGTAATTTCAATACTCCTGTCTTCTTAGTTTGCAGATTCTTTCTTCTGCATCTTCAATTCTGCTATTGAACACCTGTTGTATATTTTATCTATTAATGTGTTTTTCATTCCCTAAAATTCTGTTTGGTTCATATTTAAAATTTAAAATTCCTCCTTTTGTCCATGCATAATATTCTCAATTTCACTTATTTATATGAATGCTTTTCCTTAGTGCTTTTAACTTATTTAGAAGAGCTGTTTGAAAATCTTTGATCAATTTCCAATGTCTGTACTTCTCATTGTTTTTTTTTTCTTTGAATGGGCCACACCTTCCTTTCTCTTTATGTGTCTTGTAATATCTTGTTGATGTCTGGGCATTTGAATATTTTGATATGCTCCCTCTGGGATTTGTTCTCTGTTGAGGATCACCTTCAACATGTATCCCAGTTTATATTGAACCTATTGATTACCCCCTGTTCAATTGTGGGATTCTTGTCAGGTTTTTCTGAGCATGAATCTTGCTGGGCCATGCATGTTAGCCCTCAGGAATGCCCTAGTATGGGCAACTATTTCTCCTACAGAATGCGAGTTGTTCTCCCTAGTATCTTCTCCCAGGACACTGGACTGTGATCTTTGTCTCAATCACAGTCTTTCTTCCAAGGCAACTGTAGTTAACTCAAGTTTTCTCCACTCTTTTGTTCCACCTCTCTACATTGGATCCACTCCACAACTTCACCCTATATCATTGTGGCTCAGTTATGCTCCACTACTCTGCTCTCCTATTTAAAGTCAATTCTCTGTCCGAGGTAAATTCCAGGATAGAAAACACAGAAAATATTCCTGAATCAATCATGAACAAGAACATTTGCGGCTGACATACAAAAACATACACTATTTATATTTAGTTGGACCAATAATCTGGCTCCAGGGGCCTACATTTGAAAATGCTTGCTTATCAAGCAGCCTTGAGTGGGTCTTAAAAACTCCCACATGGAGATGAGGCAGGGGAAATGACTCATATATTGGTTTTAGTACAATTTTAGTTTTTTGTTTTTTTTGTTGTTTTTTTTTTAGTTTCAGTGTTCATTGAGTTGTTCTCTAGTCTTAATAATGTTCTGCCATTTCTGGCTGCTTAGGTACTTTGGGGCATTAGAACATATAGTTATTTGTGATGCAATAATGATCAATTGTTCAACCACCACTCAAGGTAGAAACTTTCATAAACCATCCTCCCTCTTCCCCCAAGAGTGGACTATTATCTGAAGCCTAATGGAAAACCAGAAGAGGTCAATAAAATTGACTTCAATATTAATTTACCTTTATGGTCCCAAGCACAGTGAGATCAGTTATGTTTAGAGCAGGGATAGACCATAACCAGGAACATCCCTAAATTGCTATTACTAGTCTGGTCATTTCCTGGTCATCAAATATTTAATTAAGCCTATAAGGGAGCAAAATCATCTTAACAATGGGAAAATTATCTTCCCATTATCTTCCTTCACTTTGACATTCTGACATTATTCTGATCATTTCATTAGATATATCCAACTGTTAATGGGTATAAAATTCCTTCAACTGATTCCAAAATGAATCTACTTTGTAGTCATTTCCCCTACAATTGCAAAAGGCAGTGGTTCCCATTTTATCACAAAATTAGGGAGGGAGCATCCATGGATGGAAAAATGACAGGTGATGACAAAAATTAGACTGAGATTTCCCCAGGGGAAGCACCAAACTTGAAGCAATAGGCAATAAATACGACTGAAGATTCTGTATTAAGCAAGATTGTTCTGTTGATTTAGAAGATGAACAATTATATGGAAATAAAATTTATGATCATGCAATTATTTGTAGCTAAAATGCCTTTAAAATTTCTTTTTCTATTTTGATGTACACGGTCTTGTTATGACTAACTATGAGAGCCATTACTCAAGTTGAAATTTTGACTTCACATCACCCAAAGGACAATGGAATTCAGAATACATAATGCCTGGATGTAAGAGTACATTGCAGATTTGAAGCAACCCTACTCACAGCCTATGTTGTCCCCTATGGTCTTGCCTTTACAGAATGCAAAGAATGGCCATCAATGGTGTCAGAGACCCTGCTATTTGTTATATTTCCAATCATATGTTTTAAATTTGCATCTGCCCTTTTATGCTAAAACCCAGTCATAAATGATTAGTCTATATGGATTAATGTTGAATTATATACATCTTATGTAAGAGAAAAGAGTCTGAGCAAGAGTTCAGAAGAATAAAGGAGTCTGGAACATATAAGAAAACTGCAAGTAATTTTCTATTCCTGGAAATAGTGCAAAACCTGGATAAGTGTAAAATGATGGAGTGGGGTAGAAAGTACCAGTGGGAATGAAGAAGAAATGTGAGCTTGGAAGGAAGGAGTCCAGGATTCAGTTTTGAAGTAGTGAGGGAGGAAGGGGGAAGATATGGATCTGCAATATGTAAAAGAATTTGAATTGTTAGGGCTTATTTTTCTATTGGATAGAGGAATGAGGATAAAGACAATGCTTGGAGAACACCAAAATTTTCTTCTTTGATTTTTGTGTAAAGGACTGAAATGAGAGAAGAGACACAAAGAAAGCTCTTTCAAAGAGTAGGAGAGTCGGGGTAGAGGATGGGAAAAGGAGAACCTAGAATGTGTTCCTTAGGGCAGATTTGAACACCTAAGTTAGGTGATCTAGAAAAAATTCATGTTTGATATCAGGCTGTGTATGGAAGAAGATATTGCTGGAATCAACTCTGTTTGGGGGTGTTGTTCAGAACTTGTGGCAGGAATAGTCAGTCTAGCTGTTCTATTCAATAATTTGATATTCTCTAAATGAATTGCACCTGAATCCATTAATTATATCCTCTTTGTATATTGATGGCTGTTGTTTTCTGCTGTGGAGTGGTGTAGGGCAGGGCTTTACCCATTGCCATACCAGACTTGGCATCCTGACAGCAGCTCTCATCCAAATCATCTGTATTTCAGATGTCAAGTTCATCATGGAAAGACTATGAGACTATTATCTCCTGCAGGGTGGTCACTTTGTAATTGATGCCTTTCTGACAGATGTGGAACTAGTTCTGAAGGGTACCATGGCACCTAATTTTGGGGTTAACCTTTTGCAATGTGTCCCTAAGCTTTGGGAAGTCATACAATGAATGGTTGAAGTTGGAGATCAGGAACACCAGGAGTTCACACCCTCACTGACTCTGGAGGATTTTCAGGATATTTCCTGGACATTTTGCTGTAGATGCCCCTCTCTGAGGGTATGCAAGCTGAGGTCCCTGTCCAGCTTGGTCCAGACAATGTAGAATATCTTTCTCATGCCCTTGATAGTAGGTAAGTGTAAGCATTCATAGTGAGCACTTCAGATGTAATGATAAATCATACTGGATGAATTGCATTTCAAGCAGATGATTCTATAGGTTTTGTGTGGCAGCCTCCTTGATAGGCTGGTCCCACAGGAAAACCTTTTGAAAGTGGAAAGATGAGTAGGAGGTGGTGGTGTAGTGGTTCTCACTACCCCATTAGGAGCTGAGAATTCCTTCTCATGCCCAGTGTCCCACAGTGCATTGATGAAGGTTGATATTCATTTATCAGAGTCCTGCACCACAGCAATGTTCACCAGTGTGCAGGATGCTCTCCTCAGATTGCCTATGATTACAGAGAACCCATCTACCCACTTGCCATCAACCCAAGACTTCTCAATTCTCAAGGCCTCTGCTTCAGATGAAATGCTCAAGTCTTAATGGTATTGCACAATAAATGAGAAGGATACAGTAATGGACCTTGAGTGGACAGTTAGGACTCTATCATGGCTGTGAGAAGTGGGGTGGCATAAAGATGTAGAAAGAGCAGGGGGTTAGGATAGCAAAGCACACAAGGAAGCATGGGAGTCATCTGAATTAGCATCCAAAGCTCGGGGCTTTAGATCCACAACCATGCAGACAGCAAAAATGTTTGAATTGGAAACAAAGCAAAAGTTAGGAAAACAGCAATACAGCTCCTCAATAGATACCCTATTACTCAGAAATTCAACTCCTAGGTAAAATCCCAAGAAAATGCAAATGTATGTCCACATATATACTTGTAAGTAAATGTTCATAGTATCATTATACACAATAACCAAAAATTGAAAAAACATAAAATATCCATTAACTGATGGATGCATAAATAAATGTGGTATACAAGTACAACATAATATTGCTTGCCAATAAGAAGGAAAGAAAAGAAATACTGATACATGCTATAACATGGATAGCATTTGGAAAAATTATGTTAAGTGAAAGAAGCCTGCCACAACAGAGTATGTATTGTATGATTCCATGTATGTGAATTGTCTGGAATAGGCAATTCCTTCCAGAGAGAAAGTGGATTAGTTGATGCCTGGTGCTAGGAATAGAACTGGCAAAAGTATAATGGTGTCTTTTTGAGCTAATATAATATTCTTGATTTGCTTGTGGTGATGGTTGTATAACTGTATGAATATTCTAAAAGTCATGGAATTTTCTACCTTAAATTTAGGGTTATGAATTATATCTCAGTAAAGTAGTTAGAATAAAGTGTATCAAAAATGCTCATTCAGTGATGTGCATCTTCTTGAGGGTTTGGGAGAGAATCCATGAGAAATGCTCTGTGGCTGCTGCACCATTCGTCAGCCCCCAAATCAGGACAGAAGACATGAGTGGCCTGGAGCAGCAACATGTGAGATCTATCCTTCAGCCTTAACCTGGCTGAGCAGCTGTCTCTAAGCCAACCAAACTACATGAGCAGGATGCCCCTTTGAAATTCACTGCAGGCCAGGAGCGTGTTTCTGCAAACTTTCACACTAAAATATTTATTTTTGAGTATCTAAAATTCCTCACTGGGCTTTGCTTTCTAAGTCAAGTATAATTTATAATGTCTATATATTTGTCAAATTTTAGATAATTTTCACCAGTGATTGCCATACCTAATAAACTCCTGACACTTATCTCCTTCAAATTTTAAGTTGCATGAGTCTTCTAATAATCTTCCACTGATTTTTAATTTAGCATTTATATTATTACATTATTGTTTATTGTTATTGTTATCATTATCATTAATATAAATATAAAAGCTCCTTGTAAATTCAGTTCTCTCTTGTTGACTAAATCCAGCTAATTATTTTTAAAGCTCTGATAAAGTAGAATTGTAAAAGAGGATTATTTCAGTTTACTTACTAGACTTACTTCAGGTTGTGGCCTGGTTGATGGACTTTTACATCACACATGTTCCTGAGCAGGCTAGTTTAGGGAATGGGAAGATGAATTCAATACCTGGCAGAAAAACATGGCTGTGAAATATGTCACCATAGAACTCTCCCTGGTAATCCGCCTAAGGGATTGGCCTGATCAAAAGGCTGCTGAAAGTATACAGAGAGAATCCTGTATTTGGAACAAGATTTCATATGGGTCAATGAAAAGCCCCAGATATTCTAAAGGGACCTTATCATTGCTCTCCCCCTGCCCAGGGAATCAATACTTGGGGTAATCAATCAAAAGAGCAAACAACTGGTACCAGTCCTCTGAACATTAGCAACAGCAGGAATAATTAATAGTTTAAAAAGAAACCACATAATCCTACCCAAACTAATCTACAGATTTAATGCAATCCCAATGAAAATCAACACAGCCTTTTATAAAGAATTGGAAAAACTAACTGCAAGAATTTTTGTAAGGGTAAGAAGCCCTGAATCACCAAGGACATATTGAAAAAGAAAAATGAAATTGGAGGTATCACACTACCTGACTTTAAAACAGACTATAAAGCTACAGTGGTAAAAAATATATATATATACTGCATGGTATTGGCACAAGGATAGAAATACTGACCAATGCAACTGAATTGAGAGTTCTGATATAGATCCTCGAATATACAGTAATCTGATATTCGATAAGGCCACCATGCTCACTCAGTTGGGAGAGAATGCCCTCTTCAACAAATGGTGCTAGGAGAACTGGATATCTATATCTACAAAAATGAGAGAGGAACACCATCTCACACCTTATACAAACATCAATTCAAGATGGATCAAAGATCTAAATATAAGAGCCAAGAGCATAAAGACCTTGGAAGATAGTGTAGGGAGGCATCTATAGGACCTTGTAATAGAAAATGGTTTCATGAACTTCACAGCCAAAGCATGAAGAGCAAAAGAAAAAATATATAAATGGATCTCCTCAAAATTAAAAAAAAAATTCACCTCAAAGAACATTATCAAGAAAGTAAAAAGGGAACCTACCCAGTGGGAGAAAATATTTGGCAACTATATATCTGATAGGAGCCTAATATGTTTCATATATAAAGAAATCCTACACCTCGAAAATAAGAAGACATACAACTCATTTAAAAATTGTGCAAGTGACCTGAGAAGACAATTCTCCAAAGAAGAAATAAAAATGGCTGAAAAGCACATGAAAAGATGCTCAACATCACTAGCTATTAGGGAAGTGCAAATTAAAGCTACAATGAGATACCATGTTACTCCCATTAGAATGGTGGCTATTTAAAATAAAACAGACTATAAATGTTGGGGAGGATATGGAGGAATGGGAACATGCATACACTGCTGGTGGGAATGTAGAATCATCCAGCCATTGTGGTCGAGCCATTGGTGGATCATAAAGAACTTCCATATAATCCAACAATTCCACTGCTGGGTATATACCCAGAAGAATTGAAAGCAAAGACACAAACAGATATATGCACAACAATGTTCATAGTGGCATTATTCACTATTGCCAAAAGTTGAAATCAACCCAAGTGCCCATCAACAGATGAATGGATGAACCAAATGTGGAACATACATACAATGGAATATTACTCAGCTGTAAGAAGGAATAAAGTGCTAACATATGGGATAACATGGATGAATCTTGAGGACCTTATGTTGAATGAAGCAAGCCAGGCATTGAAGAATGAACAGTATATGACCTCACTGATATGAATTATGGAAACTGAGCAGTCTTAGAGAACCATTGCCTGGAAGATAGGTTTACAAGTAATAAAAGAGAGAAGGGTGTGAGCTATCACCCATATGGATGTAATCTATGGTAAACTGAAATAGTGTAGTTGTGTATTGAAGGAGTAGGACAGGAAGGTTGATATTATTGGATTGGGTGGCTCAGGGATGACAGGTGGGTAGATTGGGAAGGGTGAGTTAGAAGGTCTGAGAAACTGGGGAGACAGTGGAGAGAGGAACCAGGTGAACACTGAGGATTTGTGGGTATGAGGTTGAAAGTACAGAGGTGGGAATGCTTTTATGGCAATATGACAAGGAGGGGTCATTAGTTTACGGTGTTGGTTGGGGGTGCATTCACGAAAGAGCACACCTGGAGCAGGCTTCTAGGGAGTGTATGACTATTCATTCTGTCATAATGTGCTGTATCAGCGGGTGGAGACAAACATAATGAGCAGGAAGGAGTTGGACCACCATCTTTGGGAGGACCGATTTCTTCAGAAATAAACACATGGGAGTCTTTCAAGAGCAAGGTCAGGTCCTAATAGAGGAGGAAAAACCAGTGTGTCAAGACATCTTGATGCATGTAAATATGAATCTTGTCATCCAACGAATCAAGCCAGTGGGTCATCATGGGCCCCAGGGGGATGGGTAGGAAGGAATAGAATAGATCAAACAAGGGTTATTTAGTGGTCAGTGGAAATGTTCTTAATTACCTTCTAGTGATGGACACAGAACTATAAGTATCATCAAAGTTTATAAAAGTGTACGACCTAGAATGCAAACCATAGAGTAAACCATTGACAATGTTTAGTAGCCATGTTTCACTATTTGTATATCACTTAAAACAATGCTACCATCCACATATAAAAAGGTATTAATATTGGGGGGATGAAAAGGGGAGGATGTTGGGTATATGAGAGTCTCCTGTATTCTGTGTGTGACTTTACTGTGACCTAAAACTTCTTTGAAAACAAAATAAAAAACAGTAAGACACTGGGAAATGAGAGAGGGAAGGTGCCACAGTACAGATTGGACACCAGATATTGCAGTGATGAAGGCAATATGTCAACAAATCTTTTAAAAATATTTTTCATTTTTTAAATATCCCAATCTTTTAATATAATTTTATTTTTAGGTTTTTTTAGTTGTTATATATTTTATCTCTTACATTTAAACTTATCATTATTATTTCATTTTCCTATTCATTGTATTTGCCTATTGTAATGGCTCCATCTTTGAAGAAGTTTTGGACCACAGAAGGGAACAACTGGTGCAGCGGAGGATCATTGGTGTGGGGTGCAGGGATAGAGGATGCATGGGAGGAAGTTCACCTGAGCATACATATAAGGTATATAAAAATGATCAAATGTTCATAGGGTATTGTCACAGTGGTCAGAGAATCACTCAATAAATGAGAGAATATTGAATTCCCATCCTGGATAGCTCTGCCACATTCTCTAAGGGAGCAGCAACAGGGGCAGTGACTGGTGAAGGAAGATGATCCACTGATGGGTCCTTGATATTGATGACTAGCCTTATAAGTCTTTGCTCTTAAAATTGAAACAGCCTGTTGTTATGGGGTGCACAAGTTTTGCCTCCTGAGAGTCTCCTTGTTGCTCAAATATGACCTTCTTTAAGCCAAACAGCATATGAATGCATTACCTTCCTCTGAGCTCAGGACATGACTCCTGGGGAAGAGCCTCCCAGGAACTGAGGGATTGCTACCAAGTACCAACTAGCAATGCAACTAGAAAATGATCTTGAATAAAAGGGGGAAAGGTAAAGAAAATGAGTGTATATGGCTAAGAGACTTTAAAGTGAGTCAGAAGGTCATCCCAGAGGTAATGCTTACGCACATCTCAGTAGGATTTCATATACTTCCACAGCGGATACTACCCCAAATAGTGAGTTTCCTGAGGGCACTGGAGATACCCAGGTCCCATGGTCAGGGTGGATGGCTCTGGAGTTTGGTGCCTTCCCAGTGGGCCTTACTTTGGGCTTTGTGCCCTTGAGAGGGAAAGAGTTGGACTCAATTATGTCTTCCTTGCACATGGCTCATCTGTCCCTTCTATTTAAACCTATACCTGGTGCTGGAGTTTGTAGGTATACATCTAGAGACTAGAGTCTTTGGGTTGTCCATGTGCCAGCTGGGCATGGAACTTTGGTGGAGCTGCAACACCTACTCTACAGCTCATTGACTCACCCAGGACAACTGGTGGGGTGATGATGATGGACAGCAGCCATCCCAGGGAATGGAGAGAGTATGCAGCTGCAGGCAGGATAGCCCCATCCATCTTCCCCATGGGATATAAGCTCCCTTACAATTGGAGATGGAGT
>JAQZBX010074615.1:0-14725 GCA_029593785.1 Cabassous unicinctus
GTTATCCCTTATATGTTATGCATTACTATTTTCTTGCTGCTTTTAGTAGTCTCTCTTTATCTTTGGCATTTGACATTCTGATTACTATATGTCTCACAGTTGGTCTATTTGGATTTATTCCGATGGGAGTATGTTGTACTTCTTGGATAAAGATATCTATGTCCTTCAATAGATTTGGGGAATTTTCTACCATTATTTCTTCAAATATTCCTTCTGCCCATTTTCCCTTCTGTTCTCCTTCTGCAACACCCATGACACACATGTTTGCATTCTCTTGCTGTTGTTCAGTTCCCTGAGACCTTGTTCAATTTTTTTCATTCTTTTCTTCATCTGTTCTTTTGTTTGTTCACTTTCAGAGGCCATGTTTTCAAGCTCACCAATCTTTTCTTCTGCCTCCTCAAATCTGCTGTTATATGACTCCAATATATTTTTTATTTCATTTATTGTGTCTTTCATTTCCATAAGATCTGCTATTTTTCTATGTAAGCTTTCAAATTCCTCTTTGTGCTCATCCAATTTCTTTTTAATATCCTTAATCTCTTTTGCCATCTCATTGGATTTATTAAGGAGATTTGTTTGAACATCTTTGGTTAGTTGTCTCAACTCCTTTGTGTCATCTGGAGGCTTATCTTGTTCCTTTAACTGGGTCATATCTTCCTGTTTCTTGTATGGATTGTAGTTTTTTATTGGTATCTTGACATCTGGCTTACTAGATATATTTATTCTGGGTGCAGTTTCTCTCTTTAGTTTAGGGCTTTTTTGCCCTTTCTCCCTTGCTGGTTGCGTAGTAGAAGCCGAGGACACAGTTGGTGCTGTAAGCTGTGGAGACTCAAGCTGCCCGTGTTGCCCCAGGGACTGATGAAGCTTCTCCCACCTTTCTCCTTTGTCAAGCGTAGGGAGAGAACCACAGCTGTGTGTAATAATCCAAGTTGTGCAGGCCAAGACCATCTGTTTTGCCCATAGAGACTGACGAAGCTTCACGCCCCTTCCTCCCCTGCCTGGGGTGGGGATAGAGCTGCAGGGGTGGGCAGCAATCTATGCCGTGTGGGTCCAAAATGACCACAGTTGCCCAGGTAGACTTCCAACTATTCAGTCTGTGCCCGCCGAATGTACTTGCAGTTATCTGGGGAGGCTGGTGCAGGTCCCACCAGCTGCCAGAGGTGGCGCTGAAGCCTAGGTTAGTGCTGCAGTCCAGTCTGGGTGGAAAGAAGCCAGTCCTACCTTCACTGAGATTTTCAGTCAGCCGCCTTTCCCCTCATGCCGGGGGAGGAGTCAAAATGGCAGCTACCGGCCTCTTTCTGACTTGGACAGGTTCACACTTTAGCTGATCTTAGGGTTTTACTTTAGCCAGCCAAATTTACTAATCAATAGCTGAAGTCAGTGCCCAACCATCTCCTCCTCCCATTTTTGGGAAATGGAGCTTCCAACTCCAGCCACAGAATATGTTCTGAGGTGGCTTGTGCCGCCTGTGGAGGATGGGCACTGGCCTCTGAGGTGTGGAGTGCTCTACTCCCAAATTTTCTCTGCAGATGAGCCATCTCCTCCTTCCATTTTTTCAAGGATGTTGCAGGATGCTCTTCTGGTCTCCTTGAAGCCTCCAAACAAGTAATTTAGATACCTCTGACTGAATATTAACTGCCCTGTAGCACAAGCCTACTCTTGGAGTGCCTTACTCTGCTGCCATCTTGCTGGTTGTCCCAATCTTAGTTAAATTTTATTTGGAGTCATGTTATGTTTATTCCCACTCGTGCTATATAAGTACCATAAGGAACAACACCTGCTTTTTCTCATTTCCTCTTACAACTCCCTGTATTAGTTTCCAAGGGCTGCCATAACAAAGTATTACAAACTGCATGGCTTAAAACAACAGGAATTTATTCTCACAGTTTAGAGGCTAGAAGTGCAAATCAATGTGTCAGGAGAGTCACATTCCTTCTGAAAATTCTAGAGAAGAATCTTTCCTTACTTCTTCCTATCTTTTGGTTGACTCCAAGTGATCCTCAGCATAAGTCTAGTTTCTACCTCTGTCTTCATATGGACTTCTTCTCCCTGTGTGTCTCTACCTTCATATGGTACTCTTGTCTGTGTCTGTCTCTTTCTTTTCCTCTTCTTATATGGATACCCTAATTCAGTATGACCACATCTTGAATACATTTTCAAAGACCCTCTTTCCACATAAGGTCATATTTACAAGTACTGGGGGAACATCGACATATTTTTGGGGGGAAGTAATTCAACCCATAACAAACCCCCTCCTCTCAGGTCATTGGAGCAATGCTTTACAGACAGTAGAGACTTTCTAAACATCCATTGTACTGATTAGAAGGAGTCAGAGAGGCAGATGAAGCAAACATTGAGATACAGACACCAGATTTGCCAAGATAACCTAAGAATTATTGGCACAGAATAGTGATCCCCTTTAGCAAAACAAACCCAGCAGAAATGAAGAAGTTTGGCATAATCATTTGTTCCTGTATCTATTTATTAAAGTTCAGTCCCAGTTATGATGATATTTAAACTTCATATTTCTTCACAAATGCATTGTTGGTGACTAATATTAATCTAAACAAACCCATATCAAATATCACAGAGAAAGTTATATTCAAGGGATATGCTTATCCATCCAGTGACAACTGAAATCTAAGACATAGCTTGTGTTAAATTACACTCAATATCCAAATTTCTTTTTACAAAGATATACCCCACTTTAAGCAATAGGAGAAAATGAAACATCTGAGCTCAGGCTGAGCTAGGATTTGTCTTGGAAAGCATCAAAAGGGCAATATGTATCAATTACATTTCTAATGCTAAAAGGAAGCAGCTGGAGTAAAGGTTATTAGGAGATAAGAGAAGGGCTAAAAATGTATACTGATGTGTAATGTATGTGGAAGTTTTAATTAACTTGATTGTAAAAGTGTGGAAATGGATAGAGTTGGGGGTAACACATTATAGTGAGTACAACTAACACAGCTGGTTTATAAATGGGATTGTGGCTGAAAAGTGTAGTCTAGGGATATAACTATCAATTGAAAGAAAGCTAGAGAATAATCTAGGGACTGAATAACATAGTGAACTCAGAGATGGATGAGAATTTTTGGTTAATAGTACAAATACAAGAATATCCTATGAACTAGGACAAATGTACATCACTATTGCAAGGTGGTAAGAATGTGGAGAAGCATGGAGAAAATACAGTTAATGTAACCTATGGATTATAGTTAACAGCAATACTGTAATATTCTTGCATCAATGCCAAGGATATACTGCCTTAGTAATAGGGGGTTATGGAAAAAATATACCAAATGTACGTAATAGATAATAGCTAGTGGTAGTAGTCTGATGATATTATCTCATAATCTGTAACAAATGTTTGACAATAATATAGTATGTTGGTGGAGGGGTGTTGTGTGGGAGTTCCACACATGATCATGATTGTTTAGTAAGTTCACAGCCTCTCTAATAAAAACATATTTTTAAAAAAGGGATCAGTATCAACTTGGTATCTCTTGTTTTGCAACCACATTCTAATGCTTTGAGCAGTGTGAAAAGCATTCTGTTTGAGAGATTGTGGGATTATTGGAGCCAGGAGTTTTTCAAACTGAAAAACTCAGTTATTCATTTATTGGTGACCTATAGTCAGTGAGGTAGTCTCAACCTCCAAGTTATTATAAAAAAAAAAAACCTGCCATCTCTTTAGTTTTTACTATGCACCAGATAGTTTCACAAGGTCACCTCACTTAATCTTCAAAGAATATCGTCAAATAGAAAGGATGATTCAGATGTTAGAGATGAAGAAAACAACGCTCAGTGGGATTAATCTGATTGAGTTGTCACAACTAGTAAGTGATGGATATAGAAGTAAAAACCTGGTCCATTTGATACTAAAATCCATATTCTAACTAAACTACACTGCTTTTCAAAGAATGTGAAAAATGCAGGAATAAACCCCTAATAGGATTATCATTGAATAAATTAATTCTTCAGATTGAATGTTTCAACAATTCTCTTTGATAATACAAATTAATAAGCTGTCTATGAATGACTTTTGAGTCCTCTGTGTTCTCTTATACCCTCAATCACAAAACTAACCATGCAGACTAAAACTGAAAGAATTGAAAGGTTTCCAAAGTTATGGTCTATAAATGACATTGACAATTCATTAGGCATTACCTTAGACAATACTTTTGTATTGGAGTCAGATCTATCTTTGCAAACAGAGTTGTTAATGAGCCGAGATCGGTCATAATTAGCATGTTCTGATTCATCCATGTAATCCTTATCTCTTCCTAGGGCTAGAAAAGAGAGAAAGCAAGTTATATCCATTTTTATCCTTCTTTTTTTCTTCTTTTCTCTTTAAATCTATTAGCCTGGTGTTTTTGTTTCTTTTTTTCCCAATGTTTAGTGAAGCACAGTTTTCATATGATTGTTCAATCCAATAAAAAATCCATGAGAATTTGCCTGTTTTTCTATTAATGCTGACACTGATAGCTATCAAATAGGTAATGACTTTCAAAGGAATTAGATGCATTTCTGCTAATTAGTGTACTTAAAGCATTTGAAAATAAACTTAGAACCATACAAACTATGTTGGACCTCCTCTCTTTTGAACTTGGAGATAAATTTGTAAGAATTGGATAGATTTCTAAGCATTTATTTGCTTAATTAAACACTGATTTTAAGAGTTTTGCTTAAAAGTTGGAGGGTTTTATAAATGTTAATTTGCCCAAAAGGTGGAAGAAATTTGAAAAACCATATAAGAAATGCTAACAAACATTACAAGAAAGATTTTTAAAATATTAGGAGATTGAAATGAAATCATACAACTTTGAATTAGAGAGAGAGGACATTGAAAAATGATAGTAACCATTGGAATGATAGAAAAAGATAAGATACTAAAATATCAATTACATATAATGACTAGATCTGAATGATGAACAAGTGGTAACCGATGAAAAAGAGTATGAAATAAGAATTATCTATGATGGCTATAGAATGGCCAAGAACTGTTGACACACTTCACAAAATTAGCCTCCATGTGATACAAATATCCCCTGGAATTCAAAAGCAGATAGAGTCCTATATGTTTAGCCTTTTCAAAGAGATCACAATGTCTTGGTGAGATATTTTCTATTGAACCTATAAATACTTATCGCACATGAATTTTGACATGGACAAATATATACAGTGCTTTCAAGAGTTCAATCATTTTTCTGATGAAGTATCACGATGAATAAAAACAAGAGTGTCATTTTTTCTAATAGTATTCATTCTTTTTATTAGTAATTAGTTATGTGTGTAGAGTTAGCAGTATGAGGGTCTTAACAGTGTTGAAACTACGATGACACCAGTCAGATTATGTCATAGGACGTGACTGATAGCTAAGTTAAACTGCCCTAGACACATTAATAATAGCTAACAATAATTGATCATTAACATTTGTTGATTACATTCTATGAGCTATGAACTGCACATGTATTTTCCTTTAATCCTTATAACAACCCTATGAAGTGGGTAGGATTATTCCTGACATTCACCAATAAATAAACTAAGGCACATTAGAATTAAGAACCTTGCCAAAGTCACTGAACTAGTAAGAGGTGCATCTAAAGCTGAAACATAGTCTGGAGCTGACCAAAGCAGATGTTTGTGAAAGCAATATACTGTGTCCCCTAGATTTAGGTATATTGCATTTCACTCATTCAACAATTATTTACTGAACAACTATGATATGCCAGACACCCTTCTAAGACTTAGAAATATATAATACCAAGAGCTGTTCTGGCTTGGGGATACAATACTGACAGAGATGGGGGTCAAGAAAAAAAAAGTGCTATTTTTATAGTATATTAGAAAGTGATGTGGTCAATGGTGAATGATAAAAGAGGGTAGAAAGATAGGAGTATGGGGGAGGCAGAGCTTTGCAGTTTTAAATAAGGTGGTCATGGATGGCCTCCCTGAGGTGGCCTTGGGGCAAAGATACAAAGGAGGTAAAGAAATGAAATATGCTAACCTCTGTGGGAAGGGCACTGCAGGCAAAGGGGACAGCAAGTGCAAAGGCCCTGAGATGGGAGCATGTCTTCCTTGGCTGGTCATGGAGGAACAACGAGATCAGTGAGGCTGAGAGGAGTGAGAAAGGGGGACAATAGAAGGATATCTTTTCAGATTGGGAATGTGTGGAGAGGAAGCAGATCAGTGAGAGCTTAGTGCCACAGGAGTTTTATTTTTATTCTGAGTTATTCAGGGAGCGATTGGATGAATTTCTATCACCACCACTCTGGCTGCCGAGATGAATCTGGGTTGAAAGGGCCAAGGTCAGAGGTAAAGAGACTAGAAAGGAGCTCAGGCAATAACCCAGGGAGAGAGGATGTGGTTTGGAGCAGGATGGTAGTGGGGGAAGGGGAAGGAGGTTGAGAAATGCTTGGATTCTGGATGTATTTTTAAGGTATTAGCTAGCATAATTTTTTTGGATGTAGGATGTAAATGAAAGAGTGAAGTAAAAAATAATCCCAAGGTTCTGGCTTGAGTAGTGGGAATTGTAGCATTTTTCATGTATTATTTTATTAAATCCTCACAAAGTACTCCTATTAGCCTCCACTGACAAATGAGGAAATATAAGCAGTTACCTAAGATCTCACTTGTGCTATGTGGGAGAATTAGAGCCCAGGCAATCTCACTTAAACAGTATATTCCCAAATTCTATGTTTTACTGTATCATGTACAAAGTAGATTATTTAGCAGCTCTTTGGAGACATGATAATTTTTGAAACTTTGAAGCAACAGAATATCACAAATGAAAAATAACTGATTTATACAAAATTTTTAATGTATCTGTTGAATAAAACAGATTTAAACTTTAGATTATAAACATAGGTCTCTCCCTTTCCAAATGTGACAATGATGGAGATAAAAAAAAAAAAAAAGTAAGATCCCAACAGAAAAAATAAAGATGAGCAACAGACAAGTAATAAAAGGTGAAAAAATATAGTAAAAAAATAATTCATTGTTATGTGGTTTAATATCCTCTGTTACCAAGAAATTAGAATTTTCAAAAAGACCCATTTTATGCTATTACATTAACATTCTTTCGCATCTTTTATTTTTAATACAAAATCCAATATTGGCAAGATGCTAGGAAACTGATATAGTCATTTGTTTTCTGTACCACTATAAATTAAACTTTTGGACCAAATTTTGTTAATATATTAAAAAAGCGCAACTGGAGATTGATCCTAAAATAATATCCAAAAGAAAAAAGAGCTATGTTTAAAAAATGTTTCTCCATGCCTTTGAATAATAAAATACAGAAACAATTTCTATATTAATAAATAGTAATTTCATTCTTCTGGTTACACAAGCCAAAATCCTAGGAGTCAGCTTGGTTCCTAATTTTCTTTTATACCCTATGTAGGATCCTTCAGTAACTTCTGTTGGCTTTGTATGGAGCAACATTTCTCTGTGTTGCTTTACTCTTTGGCACATATCACTATCTAACATGTAGTGTATTTTACTTATTTATCTTCATGTATGGTTTGTTCCCCTCATTAAGGTCTGTATGCGCCAAGCTTACTATCTTTTTGTTGTTGTTCACTGCTTTATCCCCAACATCTAAACCAGAGTCTGACGTGGAGTAGGCATTCAATAAATATTAGTCTAATGATAAGTGGATTTACATGCCCAGCAAATCCTTTCTGGTCTACTTTCAATGTATATCTAAAAGCTCACCATTTATCAACAACTGACTAGTTTCTTAATCCAATCCACTATCATTTCTTGAGCAGAAGTCTATGAGAACCTCCTAACTGTTTTCCCTGTTTCCAACTTTTGTTCCTACCACTTGGCAGTCAGGGCAGCCCATTTAAACCTGGGTCAAATCACATTAAACCTCTACTTAAAACCCTCCAATAGTTTTGTAGCTTCAAGTAAAAGACAGAGTCTGTACCATGGACGACTGAGTATGCATCAGCTGGCTCTTTCCCATCTGTCCTACAATCCTACTCTAGCATCCTCCAATCCAGCTGCTCAGGTTCCTTGCTCTTAAGAAAGTTCTCATTGCTCCTCTCTCTGCAAAGAATGCACAATCCCTATTTTACTTAGGGCTCTGCTCATATGCCACCTCATCAAAGAATTTCTCTTTGACCACCCTTACTAAGTTAGAATCTCCCATGGTTCTCTATCTTCTACAAGGCTTCATTATTTTACCATTTTTATCAGTAACTGACATTAAACAATAACATATATTTATAATAAACATATGTTCTATATACATACATATATATTAGCACCTGCCATAAAATAGTATGTAAACACATATGTAGAGACATATCAGCATCTGACATTAAAATATAACATATAACATGTTTTACACACTTTTATGTATAGATATGTATATACATCTACATATATATAACATGTATACAAATAAGCATTCCCAATACTTCATTCATTGTTAAGCACATTGTAAGCACTTAGTGTTTGTTGAATACGTAGGTGAATAAATGGCATACTGATACGTGGGAATGTTTTGAATCCATTAAATTGATACTTTTGTAGATTGTCTGGCAACATATAGAAACCTTTTAAAAAATAATAAGTGAAAAAGCTGCTTTTCTGCCATTTTAATACATTTTAGTTTAAAATTAGTTTTACCTTTCGTATGCAACATGGTAAAACTATGTAAACTTAAGGACAATGAATGGAAAATGACAGTGTGAGAAAAATGTAAAATATTTTATTTATTTTGGCTGTGGAATTGTAGTTTCTCGATCCATCTTAGAAATATTCTGTTACTCTTCCCAAAAGGCTTTGTATCATAAGTGTTACTTTTTTAAAAACTTTTTGGACTTGTTATTAATGCCAGTCAATATGTGAAAGCAAGAGGAAGGAGGACTATATTGCAACTTAATGAAATTAATTCCCCTTCCACTTGTAGGGTCCTCTGAATTACAAATGAAACCTACCATGGTATTTTGTTTCTTATCAAGAACATAGACTCTGATATGAAATTTGCTCTACAGGTGATGGAACCTTGCCTTCATATATGCCCACAACATCAATTAAAATTCAAATAAACAGAAATGTTTAAGCAGTAACAATAAATTATAATGCCAAATATACAAATTTAAACTTTTTAACGCATTCTTTCCCTACATTTTAACATTTCTGAAATCACGATGAGGTAAACCGTCCATATATTTATTTAACAGGGTAGCAACCCAGTTTTCCTAAAGGCTCTTATAAGTTTGATGGTGCTTCTTGCAATTGATAGTGTCTTAAAAATCCACGAAGTTCAATAATCTTTAAAAATAGACTTAAAAGAACAAAAAGACAGTTTCCCAGTACAAATGATAATAGGATAATTTTGATTATAAGTCATACTCCAATAAAAGTACAGTAATAAGACATACACTTCAAAAAAACAGGGTTCTCAAAGCTTAAGTCATTTAATATCTTGAAGAAGGAAGCATGATATGGTGGGAAAAAAACTAATATTAGTTTCAACAAACCCAAGTTAAAATCCTGGTTCTCTCATTTATTAGCTAGATGGCAGTATATCAGTTACAGTTTCTTAATCTGAAAATTGAGTATAATAAAGTTTTCTCATAATGTAGTTACTAGAATTAAATGTGACAACCTATGTATAGTGATTTAAACATATAAGGTGTTGAATAAATAAACATTTTCCTCCCTTTGTTTTTATTCCAATTAAAAATTCCAGTATTTAGGACACTACAAAACAAATTGTGTAGTTTGGGCCTACCAAAAAATGGCTCTTCTATTTGAATGCCTAAGTAGATATAATGTACCTTGAGTCTGCCAATGGACAATTTAAAATTTAATTTATGAATCCTTTTTCCACTCTTCAGTTCTGATCCAAATTCTTTTTTTCCAGTATGATTTATGCTGAAAACTTATCCTGAGTCAAGTGGGAATGTACTGTGTTTTAAATTTGCTTGAAAACCAACTTCAGTTCAAAACTAGAGGGTTCTGATTAATATATGAGGCTACTATGATTGCAGCATAAACCTTAGGGCAACCTCCAGAAGGAAATAATTTTAATATCCAAGCTACTCCAGCACAATAACTCCTCTTTATTATAATGCCCCTTTTTTCCCACTACTTTGGTTACATTGCATTGTAATTGCAGGAGCATCTTGAAAATGGATGAAGTAGCTCTGGATAGGTTTGAAGTACTCATGAGTGAGACTATTAGTCTGTCTCCACATACTTGCAATTGCACCTTTTCATGTATTGGGAAGAACAGTTTGCTAAAGTATTACCAGAATAGTTGAGACTGCAGATTAAAATAATAATAATGAGCTAAAGTTATTTTTAAACTTTATAATTTATGTAGCACCTCTCATATATTCTCCACTTGAGTCTAACAAAGCTTTGAATTCAATCTCTATTTACATTTTAAGGTGAAATCAAACAGTAATATTGGTATCTCCATTTCACAAATCAGAAAACTGAGGCAGGGAAGTTGTGTACCTAATTAGTGACAGAACTGGTGCTTGAAACTGGATCTTCTGACTGCTAATATAATTCCATTATTTTAAAAAGTATGACTCCACAAAAACTCCTGAAGAATAAATCTAATGACCCATAAATGGTTTAATCCGTGGTTAGAACATGGTGATAATGGGGACCCAAAACTATTAACTCTTTGTAGTCCATTTGTTGCTGCCTTTTCCCTAAAATTCTACCACTAGTCAGTCACAATGAGTGCACTGATTGGCTTGTGCTCAGTCAACTGCACAAGTCAGCAAATACTGCAGATAAAATGCTTTGCCCTTGTGTCACTGTGCAAGCATTTATTCTATCTAATATCCCTCCTTCCATACATTCATCCCTCATCGATTCATCTAACATTGAATTAGATTACATGAATAAGACATATATAAATACTAATTATTATCATCTACTAAGCTGAGTGTGAATAGAATCATATTCAAAGTAATAATAGAGAGGTGGAAGCATCTAAATGATTTTGAGCATTAGAGAGGATTTCACATAAAAGAAATGATAGAAAGGCAGTTCTCCTACCAATTAAGAAGAGTGATGATTTTTAGGTCTTTAAATTCTCTACAAAAAGTCTTGTCAACACAACTTAAATATAAAAGAAGAACATATTCAGATTAAGTCCTCAGTGAGAAAATTAGCAAAGCAGTGATTCCTAACAGGTGAGAAAAATCACAATGATGGATGACATCATAGAGACCAAAGTAATGGGTACATTCTACAGCAATTCTTCAAAAATATGTGCATGTCAATATCCTCTTCATCTTTCATCCCTTCGTCTGTCCTTTCACTAATCCTACAAGTATTCTAGGAGCAGCTTCTATGTGCCAGGTATTGTTCTTGATTCGGGGAGGTCCAGGTGTGAACTAGATTGGCAAAGTTTCTGCCCTCTGGAAACAGAAAGGAAAAAAATCTAAACAAATTATACAGTTCCAAGTAATGATGAGTACTATTAAGAAAACATCTATCAAGATTAGGTGTCAGAAAGTGAAAGGGTTGTGAATCTGGTATATTTCAGTGTAGGGTCCTAGGATAAAGACAAGATTATGAACTAAGAACAAAAACGGATAGATTGGCTACAGCATAACTAAAAGGAAGTCTTTAGGAAATGGCCTAGAGAGGACAGGCCCTGCCCATAAGCCCTCTGAAGGTCATGATGAGTGTATATTTTGCTGGAAGTTTAATGGGAAACCCTTGGAGGGATTTGAGCAGAGAAGTGATGAGATGTAATTTTCCTTTTCTAAAGCTTCCTGTTACTGCTCTGTGGAAAATATAGTGAAAAGAGGCAAGAGTTAAGAGCAGGGAAACCAATTACGAAATTAATGCACTACTCTACCAAGAGATGGTGGGAGATCAGACCAAGATTAGCAGTGAATATCTTGAACAGTGATCAGATTCTGACTATTTTGAAAACTGAGCCAAGAGGATTTATTGAATTTGTTTAATAAATAATTGAAAGATTTAGAGTCACTGTGAAGGCGTCACAACTGGAAAAACTATGTTCGTTACGTGTAATGCACTTATTTCTATGATACTTAAACAGGTTGGTAATAACAGTAGAAAGTTCCTTTTCATGTCATCATAATGTGAAACAGCATTGGAAAAAAATAAGTGAAATTAGTGGAGATTATCTAATGTAGAAAGAAAGCAAAATCACTATGTGCTCATTTGACCAAAATTGTTTTAAGAAATAAAGCAAACACACTCCACCAAGCTAAACCATTATGCTTGTAAAAAACAAACAAGTGTCTTAACTCTTTAAAATAAAGCACTTCCTGAGGGACTCATTACATAACATTAGCAAAACATCCATTTCACAACAAGATTATGTAGAAATGTGTTTTGGTTGGTTGGACTCAAACTATGTTAGTCTCAATGATTCCTGGATATTTTTCTTTTTGAAGTTACCTCTTTTTATTGCACTGTAGAAGCAAACCAGTTGCTACGTCTTGTAGCCTTCTCACTCCTTGGCATTTTCCAGCATACAAAGAAGAAAAAAAGGTGGGCTATATAGCAAGTCTGCCAGGATGAAATGAAACGATTACTGCTGAACCAGTGTTATCATGCCATGGATTTTGTATGAGTGTGTGTGTGTGTGTGTGTGTGTGTGTGTGTGTGTGTGGCTGTGGGGTGAACAGTGGAATGGTACCCCAGCTTTCTGAGATAATCTAGGAAAAGTAGAATTAAAAGCTCTGAGATGGCAATAAAAAGAATGAAAGAAAAGCAAACAGCATTCCAAACCTCCCATTGTGAATGGCTTTCTTCAAGAAACTATTTCCTAAATATATTTTACCATCCAACTTTGTCCTCACCCTTCCCTCCCAGCATGATTGTTATTAACATCTTGCAGAACTAGTGTTATATGGACACTAATGACCCCTTTGTACCTTAGAGGCCCCTACTGTGGTGATTAAGAGAGAAGGCGATGGATTAAGTCTGTCTGAGTTGGAAACTCAATTCTCCATTGCCTACTTCTGTGACATCTGGGAAGTTATTTTACCTCTTGGCCAACTAAATTCCCCTTCCATTAAAAACAAGACAGATACAACCCAAAGGGTTGTTATGAGAATTAAATGAAATAATGCAGATAAACTGCTATGTAATAAGAGTTCAATAAATTATTGTTGTTCCACTATGCCATAAGAATTGCATTTTTGTGATACTGGAACAGCTGGCTGATGCAGATACCTCTGGGCTATTCAGTGTGAAAGATAATCTTAGTATGTGGCTGAATAAAGCAGTGAACAAATCTGTGCTGAGCTTCTACTCTGGGCTAGGAACAGTGATGGAGCAATGCCACTTCATTTAATTCAACACTCCTTCAGAGCATAGATTATTTATCCCAATTTACAAAGGAGATCACTGAAGTTCAGAGAGGTTAAGTAATAGGCCACAGTCCCACAGGTAGTAGATACAAAATGGAGGTTTGACCAATGTTCTGGCTGGGCAAATAGCATTTCATTCGTGATATGATACAAATATTGTTAGGTAATCTTAGTGTGTACATCCAGCTCTGAATCAACAGAACCATGAATACTCGTTCCATCATAGCTCTCATTTGAACAATGAAACAGTGACCATATGCTGTTAATTCTGCTACTGTATTAACGTTCTCATTGGGGAGCTCAAAGTAGTTTCCTGGAAAACCAGAAGTCCATTATTCAGGTTCCAAAAATTATAGCAGAGACTGCTGGTGCTTTTAAACTCCAATACAATAACCAACTCAATGCTAGAAGCTGGTAGTATGCACATTAAAGGCAAAATAAGAGAATATAGCTTCTTTAAATTTTTAAGAAAGCATGTACTCCCAAAATACTCAAGCTTGATTTAAATACTTGCTGTATATTTGAAATCATTTTGCTTGACCTCTTCTCAAAGTGGAATAAAGCATCCATATTTTAGGTATGCAGCTGACTCTAAAAAAGGTATTTTCCAGCTAGGCGTTACATAGAGGTAGATAATGAGATGCTTAATGATACTATGGTCAGGGGTTAAATCATTCTCAATTTTATTATAAAGGTAAGTGCCCCATTGTGAGTGCATGTTTTAACCTTTTCAGAAGCTGTGATGTATTTCTACTAGAACAAATGACAGAGATTGAGGCTGGGAAATATTAAAATATTGAGTGGGAGGTACAACACCTAGGGACATATAAATACAACTCAGGTGGATCAAATGATTGAGACACACCAAAACAATGAGGGAAAAAATGTGGTGTTAGGGTGTCCATTTATATTAAGCATGTAGAGAAGCTGCTTTTAATATTTGGATGGCAGATCACTAAAAATAAGACATAAGGAAATAAAATAGAAAGTTTTGCATGTCTACAGGGACTGTTAGACTATTGAATGGCACTAATCTGGGAGAATGGTTAGTGTGTAGGTGACATGCAAATTATACCAGTTGCATGGATATTTTGGACAAAGAAAGTTTCAGGTTTGCTTTTGTTTTTGGTTTTGATTTATCAGAAAATAACTGACAATAGCAACCTCCTTAGGATATAATTACTATGGGAAAAGCATTTGTTCTGAGTTTATTTGTTCCAATGAAATGTTCTTTTTGATGTTGTAATGAACCTGCTGGTGGCTGTCTTCCTTTAATTAGGAAACCTTAATAAGCCAGCACTGTTTCTATGCCACACACATAAAAAGGAGCATTGTAAGAAAATATGACTAATTTGCAGCCACCCAAGATGCTATTTATAACA
>JAQZBX010074616.1:0-14638 GCA_029593785.1 Cabassous unicinctus
AAAAAAAAAAAAAAAGAAAGAGAAAAAGAACATGCCTTTCCCTGTTTTTGCAGATTGACCTGAGCACATGCTCTGCTTTGGGGCTCAGCCATTCAGTGAGCCGGGGGAATAGCTTCTGTGGGCCTCCTCAACCCTCTCTACATAGGACTCTTGTTTTGAGCATATGTATTTGGCCCTAAGAAGTCCCCTGTTTACGTGGTTTCCAATGTCCCCTCTTCCCTGGGAAGCAGTTTCCACGTGGTCTGGGCACGGTACTATAGGTTCTACAGCCAGCATGGGATGTCCTGTAGGAGAGCTCGGTGAGCTGCTTTTTACCCGGAGGGCAAGTTCCAGGACAGCGAGCCCCTCAGGCCACCTCCAGACAGACGTGCTTCCAGCATGTGCACTAGGGTTCCTCTGTTCCCTCCGGAAATGGGACAGGGAGCATGGGTGGCTCCTTGTGGGACCAGCGAGGGAATGGGGGAGAGGTCATCCCAGCTGGGAGGCCCTACCGCTTTTGAGTGGCATTTCTCTCGATTCGGTGCTCGCCCTATTGCTGCGCTCCTTCAGGTGTTTTTTTGGAGTTCTTGCTGGTTACTCAGAGCTTCTGCGGGGGGCGGAGCCCTGAAGCACCTCCTTCCCCGTCTTGATCAGGGCTGGGCCTCCTGATTGATTCTTGCTTGGCAGGCGGTTGTTTCAGAGTGTTTTTAGACGGCCAGTAAAGAGTAGTGCTCCCTTACCTGGCCCACGGCAGGGGAGAGGCCTCGCTGTCCATTGGTAGGGTCCGTGCATTTCTCCTCCTGCCCCACGCCCACCCCCACCCCCCTGGGGGATGGGCAGACCAAGAGCGGATGAACGCAGAGCGCATTTGGTGCAAGGTGTGTGCACGTGGGATGGCTAGGGAAGGTGCGTCGAGGTGCACATTCCTGGAGGGTACGTAGGCCTGGGCCCTGGGTGGGGAGAGGGCTTCGGGTGGAGGAAGAACTGATGCAAGGCCTTGAGCAGGGGAGAGTGGCTGGAGCCTAGCGGGGAGGGAGGAGGCCATGGGAAGAGGGGACACCAGGCCACGCTACCCTGGCCAGCGTTGAGGAACGCTGTCCCAGGCACCTACCTGGAGGCTCTCAGTGGCGGCCAGCTAGTCACAGGATAAATCCTAAGCCCTTGAGCACGACGTTCCGGGCCTGGTGGGATCTCACCCAGCCAGCCCTCCCAGCCCCTCTCCCCACCGGCCCTCCGTGCCTTGTCTGCCAGCCTCACATGACTTCCGGTTATGTTGCCATGTGGACCCCTCATCCCAGTGCTCATCCCACTATGCTGCTAATGGAAATTCTTTCCTTCCAGGATCAGCTCAAAATGAGTTTCTTATGAAACCTTGCCAGATAGCTAAGTAAGGGTCTGCCAGTCCCCTCCCTGCAGTCTCGAAGCCTTTCGGCTCGTTTCTGAGTGTTTGTCTTACTGACCCTGTGTTGTGCTTAGCCTCCTGTGTCCTCCCCCTCGGGGATGGGGTTGGGAGAACATTGAGTCCTGAGTCTGCCCTCCCTCCCCGGCATTCCCTGGCTCCGTCACAGCCTCCAGGAGGCCCTCACGGACTCTGCAGACATTTATTAGGATCTGGGATGGTGAAGAATAAAGGTTGGGATGGCCAGTGTCTGAAGACTGGTGACGCTCACTTGGATAGAGGTGAAGATAACGGGCCGCTCTTCTGCTAACGTGCTCTGGTACCTCCCGGCTCTGCAGATGCTGCGGAGACTGCGCGGTCACGGTGCTCCCAGCGGAGAGCCGCATCAGAACAAAGGTGGTGGAGGATACGCCAAGAGGAGAGTGTAGAATACATGCTCTGGCCAGGTCTTATGTAACACGGATCATTTTTAAAACAACGGCTTCATTTTTCCCAGCTATATTGCTCAGAGTCCCCAGTTCCCAAAGTATTTTCGTGTGCTGGGCCTGGAGTAGATTGGAAGCATCATCCTTCCAGTGGGCTCTCCGCCGGAGGTACCTCGAAGCAGAGGGCAGCGTGAAGGAGTTGATTAAATAGTAAATTTTGTGATTATGAAATTCTTCATTTTTTGAGCCTCCAAGCCTTGTCAGAATTAAAAATGTGTGTAACTTTATTAGGGCTGTGTAGGATAGATTGGCTCTTCTTTCCTGTTGTGCTTCAAGCATCAGCTGCCGCCTTTTCTTTCTTTTTTTTTTTTTTTCAGAGAAGTGGTAGATTTACTGAAAAATCACGCATGAAATACAGAGCTCCCATATAGCACCTGATTTTTAACACCTTGCATTGGTGTGGTACATTGTTACCATTCATGAAAGAACAGTTTTATAATTGTACTATGAACTATAGGCCATCATTTTCAATAGGGTTCACTGTTTTTGTTGTACATTCCCATGTTGCTTTTTATAAAATTTTCATTCTAGTAACATACATCCAACCTAAAATTTCCCTTTTAACCACACTTAAATATATGTAATTCAGTGCTGTTAATTACATTCACAGGTTTTGTGCTGCCATCACCACCATCCATTAACAAAACTTTATGATCAACCCAAATAGAAACTCTCTACAATTTAAGCCGTAACTCCCTATTCCCTGCCCTACCCCATCCCCTGCTTACCTATATTCCAGATTCTGATCTGTGAGTTTGCTTATTCTAATTATTTCATATCGGCGAGGCCGTACGACATGTGTATGTTCTTTTGTGTCCGGTTTACTTCATGCCACACGATTTCCTCCAGGATCATCCATGTTGTTGCATGCATCAGGACCTCACTGCTTTTTACGGGTGACTAATATCCCATTGTGTGTATAGACCACATTTTCCTTATCCAGCCATTGCGTGGTGGACACTTGGGTTGCTTCCACCTTTTGGCAGTTGTGAATAATGCCTCTGTGTACGGTGGTGTGCAAATATCTGTTCAGGCTCCTGCTTTCAGATCTTTTGGGCACAGACCCAGAAGTGGGGCTGCCGGGTCACAGGGTGATTCTGCCCTTCGCTTGCTGAGCAGCTGGCAAGCCGTCTTCCACGGTGGCTGTACCATTTTACATTCCAGCCAGCAGTGAGCGAGCGTTCCTGTTTCTCTGCATCCTCTGCAGTACTTGTGATTTTTAGAAAATAGTAGCCATTCTAGTGGGTGTGAAAAGTACCAGCTTTGGGAGCTGTGGAAGTTTATAGCTTGCTGGCTGCTGCGAGGCGGGGGCAGCGGTGGGTGGTTGCCGCAGGTTCCTGCCCAGCCCCTTCCCCGCATTGGGCAAGTCTGCAGAGGCACCTCACGCGGCCTCCCCCTTAGGGATCAGAATCTACTTGCTTTCTTTAGGCAAATTAAAATGCAGTCAGTGTTCTGGAAAGACAAGCCTCAATGCTATTTCTCTGTGTAATGTAGGTATGGAAAAATGTTACTTTATTTTGAATACCTTTCTGAGCTCTGAATTTTTTATTGTGAGTGTGACTGGTTTATAATCATAAAAAAGTCATATATTTGGCATAATTTGTTTGTAAAAAATGGTCATGTTTAGTATATTTCAAGACTTGAAGGCACAGAATAGTAAGCAGCTATTTTTGACCCTTTGCTTCATTTTACAGGAGTGAATTGACTGTCCTTTTATTAGGAGCCTCCTAAAACCTGCATCATCGCTGTTAAGTGTCCCATTCTCACTTGGCCCCTGGACCGGGCCCCAGCCTCTTAGCAGACGTTCCCCTGCAGCAGCTGCCCCTCTCCTCCTCGCTTTCCCACGTACAGGCCTCCTCCTCAGCTGTCCCAGCATCATACCTGCCCTGCTCTTGACTCCGCCCAGGAGCGGCGCGGCAGGCGCAGGGCCCCGTGTGGGGGGCGCAGGGCCCCGTGGGGCCGGCAGCCGCGAACGTGCGTTGGGGCAGGGGATGGCATGTGCCCTGCGCCCCCTCCTCGCCCTCTTGTGCGTTGCTTCCCCAGCCGGGCCTTTGTGTCTGCGCCAGTCTTCTCCCGGCTCAGAGCTTCCCTTGCTGAGCAATCCCATCCCACTGGGATGGTCCCCTCATTTGCTGTTACTTTTCTTAAGCTTTAAAAGATACTTTAAAATTTCAAACACGTATAAAGGGAGAGACAGTCTAACGAACCTGGGTTTCCGAACCCGGCTCAACGCCGAGCCGGGAGGTTCCAGCGTCCTGCGCTTTGAGACTGTGTTTCAGCAGGCAGACCCCGAGATGCCATGCGGGGTCCCCCAGGGTGCACGAGACCCAGCCTGCGATCTCCGCGAAGCTGCAGCGGGGGAGCCGAGCAGCGCAGCCCATGCTGTCGCCTCTGGCAGTTAGCAGCAGTGGCTCTCGGGGAAGGCTTTCCCGGCCCCCACCTCGGGCCTCCCATATAGCAAATAAATTAAAGCCTGGCGGGAAGCTGGAGCCTGGCTCGCATAGGAAAATTCCATAGTTGTGTAATTTCAAAGATGGCAGTCAGAGCGCTGCCTCGCACGGTCCGTCGTCCCAAATATGTGCAGGATGGTCAGCGTGCTTTCCAGCCTTCCCAGCACCATACTTGGGAACACAGTGCTATTTGTTTTAAATTGTGAGCTTGTCTCTCTTTGGGAAGGAATTGAGTAAAGAAGCCAAACAGTTCTGGGCATTTTATCTGCTTGATTTTCAACAATTTACCCTTAACTAATTATTCTGACTAGGAAAAAAAAAATTTGGACCTCTACGGGATGCCACTATTTAGAAATGACATTTCAAATACCTAGTTGTACAAATGGGGGAGTTTTCCTCTTTCTGTCATTTGGTAAATTTGCTTCTAAGTGTCCCCTCAGGGAGTGGTGTTCCTACAGGTGACACGAGTTGAAGGAGAGCTTGCATGCCGTCGAGCGGAGCCAGCCAGGCTGGCGGCGGCAGCTGCCCGCCTGCCGCAACCACAGAGACGCGTGGTGTGCCTTAAAACAAAGCTACGGCCTCTTTGGCTAGTCTTCTCAGATGTTCTTTGTATAAGGAGCATTCTGTCTTGTTTTATGATAGTGCCAAGATACGTAGTTTGCTCTTTGGTGTGTGCTTTGTTTTAGTATCATTTTAAAAAGTCCTTTCACAATATAGAGTGGTTGTAATTTAAAGTAAATGGAGGGAAGCGGGTGTGGCTCAATGGATAGAGCCCCCGTTTACCATGCGGGAGGCCCCGGGTTCGCTTCCCGGGGCCTCCTTGTGAGAGCAGGCTGGCCCGCACGGCGCGGTGGGCTGGTGCGGCAGGACCTCACAGCAAGGGGGAGATGAGCGGACACGGAGGAAACATACAACGAATGGACACAGTAAAGCGCGGGCAGTGAGGGGGGGATAAATAAATAAATAAATAAATCTTAAATAAAAAAAAATAAAAAAATAAAGTAAATGGAGTATCCTTCTAACTAGACACCTGCTGCGTTGAGACGTGGGAGGAGATGAGAGAGCGCTGGGGATGGGCAGTGACCGGACCGTGGCTGCCTCTCCAAGAAGGGGTGCCACCGGGAGCTTTCGATCAGAAGAGGGGTGCAGGCTGCTTCCTGGAGCCTCGCTGGGTGCCATGTGGACGCCGAGGCTGCAAGTGGAGGTGAGGACCTGCTGCGGAGCCGGCCGCTCGGGCTGCAGGCGATGGTGGCTTGGGCCAGCGTGTTCATGGTGGGTGGTGGCGTTAGTGGATTCTGAATACCTTCTACAGGTATTCTCAGGGTGGAGGCGGCACAGTTCAGTCATGGGCAGCTCTGAGACGAGAGGAGCAGGAAGACTAGGGAAGCCCACGCTGACGTGTTGGACATTTTTGGCCTGAGCGGTGGCCTCTTGATTGAGGCGAGGACAGCTGGGGGAGGGGCCAGTAGTTGTGGACGTCCTGGTGGCGGCGCCAGGAGGCTTGGAGGAGGCGCTTCCTGACCTGAGAGAGGTTTCAGGGGGAATGGGAAGGTAGGGGCCTCTTTGAAGAAGTGAGTGGGGCATGAGGGACCAGGAGAGCAAGGGTGGGGGGGAGAGTGGGTTTGGGGAAGTGAGGCTTCGAGTCTGGGATATGCTAGTCCAAAGTGTCCGTTGGACACCCAGCTGGAGGCGCCAAGTGGGCTTTGGGGGAAGTCTGGACTAGATAAGGGAATCCAGGCATTGCCTGTGGGTACAGCATACCTGTGGCTGTGCAGCCAGGTGAGGTGACCACGGCAGTGAGGGGATGGGTGGGGTGAGTGCTGAGAAGTGCTGGCTCAGGGGCCAAGGAGACAGAAGGAGCTGTGGGTAGGGTGGGAGGAAAAGCCAGACCAGGAAGCATTTAAAAGAGGGGTGACCAGCCCTCAAATGCTACTGGGGGTGGGTGCCTGACGGGTGGACTGAGATTTGACCATTGGATGCGGCCAGGTGGACATCGGCCTGGGAAGAGCAGTTTTGTTGGGGGGTGGAGGGCCAGGCAGCAATCCGAGTGTGGCTGAGGGGGGTGCTGGGGAGGAGGGACTAGCCACAGTGAGTGGACGCGGTGGATTGACGAAGGTTGGCTGTGCAGGGGCAGAGATGGGCCGATGGCTAGAAGGGGACATGGCACTGACCACTGTTCTGCTCCTTGAGTGAAAGTTGGTTGGTGGCTAATTGTATTTATCTGCAAACATCTTTATCTTCATTCTCAGGAGAGAGTTCTTCTGAGTACAAAGGTATAGGTCAAAGGCTGTTTCCACTCGGCACCTTGGAGAGCCTCCCTCTCTTCTGGGGGGCACTGTTGCCTTGCTGTCGGCTGTCCATCAAACCTCGTGGGTGTGTAGCTGACCTGTTGGTTTCTTTCTCTCTAGTGTCTTGCAAGAGCTTTTCTCTGTTGCTGTCTTGTTTTGTTTACTTGTTTTAAGGTGAGATTCATCACAGCATGTTTGTGTGCTGTTGAGAGAAATCCAGTAGGGAGGGGAGAATTTCTGAAGGAGACAAAAGGAAGACTTGCTGGAGCAGTGCCAGGCAAATGGGAACTAGTCCTGCAGTGGAGGGTTGGCCCCACTAGAGCACCCCAGGTCATCCTTGTGACAGGAGAGCCGGTGGTGCCGCCAAGTGCCCCGAGGGCGCATGGGGGCTGGTGCCACAGAGCTAACCAGACTCTGTCGGGGCGGTGGGTTCCCCGGCCCTGTCACACATGGGGCTCGGTTCCGCCCATCGTTGCATCAGTCTCTGGTCCCAGGGGAGCCCGTCTTCTCTGAGCTTACCAACTTCTTGTTTTGCTTTCTTTTTGCCGTTGGAGAGGTCCCTTCTTCCTATGGGCCTTCAGGCAGTGCATCAAAAAGTAGGCTTCACCCAGATCAAGTTGTTTTAGAGAGGCAGGCCCCTTGCAAGGATGGCTTTGTCTAGGTGGAAGCACAGGACTAAACTTGAGGCTCTACTTCCGTGTCCCTCATTTCCTTGAATGGCAACGTAATTGACAGAGGACTTCCTGTTGGTCATTTCCCAACCCCACATCCATTTCTTTTAGGATTTATGGCCCTATTTATCCTAACAGGGCTGAGCAGCAGTCGGATATCCAAGCAGTCTGTGCTGAATTAGGGATTTTTCAAGAAGCAGGTTGATGTGGTACTTGTTCCAGTTTATCTATTACTGTGCAAAATGCCACTCTAGAGTTAGTGGCATGAAACAACTACTGTTTTATTATGCCCACAGGTTCTGTGAGTCGGGAATTTGGACAGGACGCAGTGGAGGTGGTTATGCTGCTGTATAATCCCCAGCTGGGTCCAGAGTCCTCTGGAGGCTGCTTCCCTCCCTCACTTGGCACCTGGACTGGGAGGACTGCAAGGCTGGGCTCAGCTGGGACCAGTGGCGCCTGCATGATGCCTCCCCATGTGGGCTCAGCTGGGACCAGTGGCGCCTACATGATGCCTCCCCATGTGAGCTCAGCTGGGACCAGTGGCGCCTGCATGTGGCCTCCCCATGTGGGCTCAGCTGGGACCAGTGTCGCCTGCATGTGGCCTCCCCATGTGGCTTGGGCTTCCTCACAGCATGGCAACAGGGTTTCCAGAGAAAGCGTCTCAAGAGAAGACGCTGGAGTGCAACATTTCCAGAAAGGAGGTTTAAGCTGTGTGGCCTTTTCTGACCCAGCCTTGGGAGTCCCATAACATCACTTCCACCCTTTCTATTAGGCAAAGCACCCATAAACCTGCCCAGGTTCAAGGAAAGGGGGCATAGACCCCATCTCTCACTGGGAGGAGTCTCAAAGAATTCGGGGATCATTTAAAACTGCCACAGTATTGTCCTTCCAACAAACTGGATTAGGATCAGTTTGAAGGACTAACTGCTTAGGAAACAGCCTTATCATTCGTTGTGTTTAAGATAGTCATCGAATGTCGGTTTTCCTTTTATGACAGCGTGTGGGAAAGACTGATCCTGCTTCAGTACTTACAGCCACACTTCAGCACAGAATACAGCAATTGGCAAACACACTTCCCTTCCACCCTGGCCCAGTGTAGTCGGGGTCTGTTGGAGGAGGCAGTGAGCACTGGGGCAAGAGTCAGATTCGGAGCCACAGAAGCTGAGCCACAGCCTCAGCTCCACCACCGGCTGGGTGGCCTTGAGCACACCACGTAACCTTGCTCAGCCTCAGCTTATCCTTGTGCAAAGTGGCAATAATGCCTTCCTTGCAGTGGCAGTATGAAGATTTCAGGAAATGCCGGGGGCCTGTCCAGGGGTCTTGACATGGACTTAGAATAATTGGGAGGTGCTACTGGGTGTTAGACTTCTCTAGCTAAGCAAATATTATTGATAAAGAGTTACACATTGCACCTTTTTGAAGAATTCAAACGTGAAATAACCACACAGAACCTAAGTTCACTTTTCCCTGACTGAGTGAATGCTTTTTGGGTCTTTAAGCCCCCTTGTGTTAACACGAGGCCAGATAGCACTGGCTGTGGCTGGGGTGAGACTAAATAACTGAAATCCCTTTCAGGTAGATTTCATACTTAGCCTCTTTTATACCTTATGGTTTTTGTTGTTTGTAAATGGTATCTTTGTAAAATTAACTTTTTTAATGAGTGATTGCTCACATTTAGAAATGCACTCATTGGATTTTTTGTGTGTGTTTTGGTCTTGTTTTCAGCCAGCTTGTTGGACTCTTTAGTTTTACCTGTGTCTGTGGATTTCTCTCTTTTTTAAGATTTATTTATTTTTTTCTCCTCCTCTCCCCTACCCCTTGTTGTTTGAGCTTGCTGTGTCTGTTCGTTGTGTGCTCCTCGTCTTTTTAGGAGGCACTGGAACCGAACCAGGGACCTCCCATGTGGGAGGGAGGCACCTAACCGCTTCAGCCACCTCTGCTCCCTGCTTTGTTGTCTCTCTCATTGTGTTTTTCCTCCTTGTGTCTTTTTGTTGCATCATCTTGTTGCGCCAGCCCTTCACATCAGCTCGCTATATTGCTCGTCTTATTTAGGAGGCACCAGGAACTGAACCTGGGACCTCCCATGTGGTAGGCAGGAGATCAACTGCTTGAGCCACATCAGCTTCCCCCTCTTTCTTTATATATAGAGATGATTGTGTATCTGCATTTGATGCTTTGGGTCTTCATTTCCAGTCATGCTGCTTATTCCGTCTTCTTTTCTTACCGCCCTTGCTATGCCCTCTGTGGAAGTGCTGGTATCAGGCCTTGTTGCTTGATTCTGACCTTGAAGGAGTTCTCCTACTATTTCACCAATGGGACTGTTGTTTTCAGTAGGTTTGGTTAGATACCAAACCTTAATCAAATTAGCAAGAAGTCCTTTCTATCCTAATTTGCTAGTGACTTTTATCTATTTTGTTTATTTACTTGGTTCTGTTTTTTAAATCACGAGAGGGTCTTGATTTGTAGACATTTAGTGAAGTAATACTAAGAATGGTATAGGGGATGTTTGCGCATGCGCCACCTCACTTAAAGAGCTTTATGTATATGTTAAAATTCTCAGCTGGGGGCGTTGCCTGGACCTCTGGGTAGTATAAGTTCCAACCCCAAACCTGTCAGTGGAGATTCTCTGTCTCCTCTGCCCAAGCCCCAGCGCTGGCTGCAGAGCCTCCTCGTGTCCGCTGTGCTGGCCACAGACTGGTCCTCAATGTCACTGAAGATGTTGAGCCCTCAGAATCCAGCAGACTCGGTTTTACATCCCAGCATGTTTATTTCTAACAGTGTGAGCCTAATGGTTAATTTATCTCAGCCCATTTCATCTGCAAAATGGAGACACTTCATTATCCCACCTTCTAGGATTCTCAGTACCAGATCAGAGAATGCATATGAGGCACCTGTCGCTTAGTAGGTGTTCAGTAAGCATCACCTCTGTCCGATGCTGAGCCAGACTTCGGTGTCGCTGACGGCTCATGGGCATTTATGACCTGCCGGGAGCGCTGAGGAGTGGGCCAGTGCCTAGTGGGTGACAGACTTTCCTGCTGCAAGCTGCTAAGAGACAGGGTGGCGTGACTCTGCTGTCAGAAGGTCCCACGTGGTGGAGCCATCGAGAAGGGCAGTTACGACCTGGAGAGAGCAGCGGGTCATTGCGCTCCTCCAGTGGCGGAGCAGCCGGAGCAGAATTGGAGGTGAGAAACGAGCAGTAGGGCTGGTGGCGGGAGCCTGCGTCGCCATTGGACGCCGTGTGTGAAAGGTGGCCCTGCCGGGGGCTGTCTCCAGGCGCTGAAGGATTCTGAGGAGAGATATGTCAGTTTATTCAACGCCCCCTGAGCTGTAGTTGGCGCTCCAGTCTTGGGAGGAGGAAAGGAGGGCAGAGAAAAGGGGGCTGTGCCTGGCTGTGTGCCTGGCTGTGTGCCTGGCTGTGTGCCTGGCTGTGTCGAGGGGCTCTGGGCGCCGGGCGCACCAGCAAAGCGAGAGGTCACAGCACCGTGAAATTTAGCCCGTGCCTCGGCCGAGGGCGCGCAGCGTGGCCGTGTGCAGTGGCGCGCAGTGGCAGCGCAGGCTGAGGAGCCATTCTGTCACACAGTGGGCTTGCTGCTTAGAAGGTGGAGGTGGGGGTGCTTCCAGAGAGAACTCAGCGTTAGGCCTGGCAGGGAATGGGGCATGGCTGGGAGCTGTCGGGGTAAAATCATTTTTAAAAAAGATACGTATCGAGCAGGTAAAGATTTAAGCAGCGTTTGAAGTGTTCCTTCGAGGTTTGACAGTTGATCAGCATAAACTGCGTTAGACCGTCTCTGCAAAGTGTCTGGATCCTGTTCTGTTCTTGTGGTGCTGGGACGGGCTTTCTTGTGGTTTGAGCCTCTTCCCACAAGTGCCGTGAAACAGGCGCCTGCCTGCGTGTTCCGCCTGTGCTGCCACGTCTGCCCAGCGGCCCCTTCCTGCTGTCCGCTGCTTCTGCCTTGCAGCGCAAAGGCTCAGGTAGGCTAAGTGGCTCGGTGGTGTGGGGCACCCGGAGGCGAGAGCAGCACAGCCCCCTGGGTGCCTCTCGGCGTCTCCCAGGCGCCGCCGGCCAGCGCCGAGTGCGGAGGACCTGCGGTGGGTTTCACCGCCTGGCCGGGAGAAATAACCCTGTATTCTTTTCAAGACAGGCAAAAGGTTGAGGCCCTGGGAGATGCAACCAAAATTGCGGTGTTTCATTGCCAGTGTTTTTTTTCTTTCTTTCTTTCTGATTGCTTTTCTCTTAAAGTTAATTAGGCCTCACAAGCGAATGGTGATAAATCAGGTTTAAGCAGACTGCTGTTGGCTGCTAATTTGCTCTTCACCCGTCGCTGACATTGAGGCACGAGCTAGTCCCTGAGGCCAGGGCCGACGCAGCCAGGGAGGCCCAGCGGCGAGGCTGAGCCTCTGGAGCCAGAAACGCAGTTAGAGCAGCGGCCGGCAGACCTCCAGGCGCGCCGCGGAACGAGAAATGCCTCTTCTCGCACACCTAGTTCCTCCTTGTGTATGTGCGGATTTGGCACCAGTGAGAGTTTGCGTAACGGTACTTGCCCTTAGTAGGTGAGATGTGCTCTTAAACTCCTTTCCATTAAGAAAGGAGGCAGGACAGAGCCGGCCTTTCGCCGAGAGTGCCCAGGGCAGTGGCGAGGTGCTTGCGGGAAACGGTGTACGTAAATGAGGTGGTTTCCTTGCCACCTCATAGCATGATCCCACCATGTAACCGCAGTGGGGGATCCCCCCCCCCGGGTCAGGGTGCGTATTTATAAATGGTAATGAGATGGCTCTTCTGGTAAACTTTTTCATTTATGCCATTCCAGCGTGAGCACCCATTAACTGTGATGAACCCCAAATGTGGCTCTGGTCTTCTGTTTCCAATAGCATGTTTGCCAGCAGTGGTGGGAGACAGCGTGAGGAGCTGGGCACCAGGACCCCTGCTGCGCCCTGCCCTGGCCAGGAGGGCGCCGGGGCGGTTCTCCCAGGGCAGGGCTGAGCGCCGCCCGAGCTTGGCGCAGGCAGGCGGGCGTGGGGGCCTCCTCACACGGGGTGCCCGCTGCCTGTGAACCTCAGTTTATTCATCTGTCAAATGTATCACGGGGCCCGCCCTAAACTTTTAAGTGGGCAAGTTTTAAATCTCTCTGGACGTCTGTTAAATGGTTAATGACCACCTTGAGCTAAATCTTACATCATTCCATTTTCTTTAACCTCAGAAAACATCAAACTTAGAAATAGAGTAATGTATCAAACACTCATTTATCCTTCCCCAGAATTGAGAAAATCTAACATTAGTTCATAGTTGCACTTGTAAAGTTTTTAAAAAAAACCAGCTTTTAATTTATTTTTCTACTTATAGACATAATAATGCCTTACATAAAAAAATGCAGAAAGACCACTGGTCCCCTCAGGGGTAAACCCTGCTAATGTTTTTTGTTTTACTTCCTTGCATACATTTTCCCATGCAAACACCAAATGTGGCTGTGTGTAAAGGATGGAACAAATGGGAGTGTATCAAACCGTTTTGAAACTTTCTTTCACTTAACAATATATGTATGTCTCCCCATGTAGTACGTTTAGATGCACAGTATCTTTAAATCATTGTGGCAGCTTATTTAACTAGTTCTTTCTTTATGAACATTTAAACCATTGCCAATCTTCTGTTGTTATAATAAACTGGGACGAGTGTCTGTGTATAGAAGTCTGATTATGTCCTTATGATTAAAGCCTGAGTATGCTCATATGTTTTGCCCATTTCCTGTTAGAATTTTTAATCTTCTCATTAATTTATATATACTCTATATTAAGGTTTATATTTTTTTAAGTTTTTGAGTTTCTCAAGTAATGAAATTTTCTGAGTTTGTCATGCAGTCAGAGAAGTTGTAGAGTATTATGTAGGCTGGTCTGTCTTTTTTTAAAATTTTAAAAACATTTATTGAAGTATATCATTCATATGAATATACCTCAATAAGTGTATAGTGAAAGTTGTGAACTTACAAAACAAATGTGTAACATCATACAGGGGTGCCATATACCCTACCACTAATATCCTGCATTGTTGTGAAACATTTGTGACAGATTATGAAAGAACATCATCAAAGTATCTCTACTAACTACAGTATATATCTTACATCCCATCCCACCCTGTTATTATTTTTAAAGATTTATTTTATGCCCCCCCCCACCCTGTTTTTTGTGCTCACTGTCTGCTCTCTGTGTGTTCTTCTGTATCTGCTTGTCTTTTCCTTAGGCGGTATCAGGAACCAATCCTGGGACCTTCCAGAGGGAGAGAGGCACTCAATCTCTTGCGCCACCTCAGCTCCCTGGTCTGCTGCGTCTCTTATAGTCTCTCCTCTGTGTCTGTTTTTGTTGCGTCATCTTGCTGTGCCGGCTCTCCACACGGGCCAGCACTCCTGCATGGGCCAGTTCTCCGCGCGGGCTGGCTTGCCTTTCACTGGGAGGCCCCGGGAATTGAACCCTGGATCCCCTATATGGTAGATGGGAGCCCAATCACTTGAGCCACATCCGCTTCCCCACCCTATTATTTTTGTGTTCATAAACCATACAGTCCATCCAAGTGTACAATCAATGGCATTCGGTACAGTCACAGAGCTGTGATTGTCCACGCAAACCAAACCACTGTCATACCCATATGTTAGCACTGCTAATTACAAATCCTATGGCTTGCTTTCATCATTTCTATTCATTTCCAAATACTTAACAAAAAAATTTTTTACCGATTCTGTACAGATTTACCTCAGCTTTCCATTCTCTAACCACGTTCTCTTCTTTGGTGACTTATATTCTATCTATTAACTTCATGAGTTTGCTCATTATATTTACTTCATAATAGCGAAATCATACAATATTTGTCCTTTTGTGCCTGGCTTGCTTCACTCTACATAATGTCCTACTGGTTCATCCATGTTGTCATATGCTTCACAACGCGTTTCTTCTTACAGCTGAATAATACTCCATCGTGTGTATACATCACAGTTTGTTTATCCATCCGTCAGTTGATGGACACCTGGGTTGTTTCCATCTTCTGGCTATCGTGAATAATGCTGCTGTGAGCATCGGTGTGCAGATGTCTGTCTGTCCTTGCTCTCAGTTCTGCTGGGTATCTACCCAGTAGTGGTATTGCCGGGTCCCATGGCAGATCTATATCCGACTTCCTTAGGAACTGCCAAACAGTCCTTCACAGTGGCTGTGCCGTTCTTCATTCCCACCAACAGTGGACAAGCGTTCCTGTCTGCACATCCTCTCTAACGCTTGTAGTTTTGTTTTTTTAATAGTGTGTGAAATGATATCTCATCATAGCTTTGATTTGCATTTCCGTAATAGCCGGTGATGTTGAATATTTTTTCATTTGTTTTTTCGTATT
>JAQZBX010074617.1:0-14727 GCA_029593785.1 Cabassous unicinctus
CTGTCTATTCTCTGTGTGTTCTGTGTTTGCTTGTCTTCTCCTTAGGCAGCACCAGGAACCAATCCTGGGACCTTCCAGAGGGGGAGAGAGGTGCTCAATCTCTTGCTCCACCTCAGCTCCCTGGTCTGCTGCATCTCTTATTGTCTTTCCTCTGTGTCTCTTTTGTTGTGTCATCTTGCTGCGCCAGCTCACAGCGTGGGGCAGCACTCTGGGCAGGCGAGCACTCTGTGTGGACCAGCTCACCATGCAGGCCAGCTTGCCTTTCACAGGAGGCCCCGGGAATTGAACCCTGGACCACCTATATGGTAGACGGGAGCCCAATCACTTGAGCCACATTCCATTCCCGGTTTTAAGATTTTACTTAGGTGATGATTTTAAAAAGAAGTGTGCTGTATTTGTGAATGCTATTAGTATTGAAAAGGAAACATGAATGGAGATCAGAAAAAAGGATAACAGTACAGGAGAACTGAGAATCTGTAATTCAGAAGAAACCACAGCATAGCGAACTAAAACCACGGCTAAAACACATGAGCAAATTCTAATGCTAGGCAAACTGAGAACACAATAAAATAAACCAAGGAGCCTTGTGGTGGATTGAATTATGTACCCCAGGAAGAAAAAAAAACTAAAAACATGTTCTTAATCTTAATCCCATTCCTGTGGGTATAAACTCATTTTAAATAGGACCTTTTGAAGATGTTATTTTTAGTGAAGGTGTGGCCAGCTGAATCAGATGGGCCTTAATCCTATTACTGAAGGACTTATAAAGAGAAAAACTCACAATGAGGAGCCAGAAGCCAGAAGTCAAAGGAATCCAGAAGAGAAAAGAGAGAACATCACCAAGAGATGGGAAAGCCAAGGAACCCCAAGGATGGCTGACATGTCAGAATGCTATCAATACAGGGAGGAAGCAAGCCTTTAACCAATACCTTGATTTGGACTTCTGGCCTCTGAAACCATGAGCCAATAAATTCCTATTGTTAAGCCAATGCGCTGTATGGTGTTTGTCATAGCAGCTTGGAAACTAAAACTACCCCTAAACTGTTCAAAATAGAAAATTCAGTGGAAACCATGCAGTAAAGAAAACTCTCCTGAAAAAAATATAATTTCAGCTTAGTTATCATAGATACCAAAAAATTCCTTTAAAAAGCATTTCTTAAAACAGAAACTTACCTGCCAAGTCTTTAAGCCTTAAGGGCTTGAGATTAACTTTGACTGTGGATACCTCTCCTCCAACTGAGGAGAAAGGGATGGGAGGAAGTCCAAAGATAAAGAACTACCCCTACAAGTGTAAGCTCACAAGTTGACCTCAAACAGACTAATACTGGTTGTTCGTTCATCCATTCATTCTTTCAACAAATATTTCTGAGCATCTGCTATGTGTCAATCACTTTATTACATGCTGTATATAAAATAATGAGCAAAACAAACCCCTTCCTGTGCTTGTGAAGCATGCAACAAAGTGGGAAAGGCAAACACTAAAAATAAACACACAAATAATTAGACTATAATAATCATGATAAAGGGAAAAGGGGGTGCAGTGATAGAGAATAACAGGGGCAGTGATAGAGAATAATGGGGGCCCTCTATGTTAGAAGGGAGTTTGTGGAAGAACTTCTGAGGAATGTTAAAAACCTGATGCCTGGAGAGTGAGTAAAATTTAGCCAGATAAGGCGAGGGTGGGGAGGGGTGGTAAAAGAGTCCTCTAAACAAAAGGATAAGGAGGAGTGAAGGACCTGAGGTAAAAACAAACTGGCCACATTTGAGAAACTGAAAGAAGACCATAAAGAGGTGGTCAGAAGATTAATTAGGAGGAACCCAGTCATGGAAGGACCACAATCTATGGGAAGATGGATGTTATTTTATTTGCAGTGGAGGTACATTAAAGAGTTTCACATAGGCCACTAGCACATCAAAGGCAGATTTATTAAGAAGTTAGTAAAGCTTCAACTATAGGACCACTCAGGGCCTTTCCAAAGCCCTGGCAACTGTTTACAGGGTCATATAATTTTGTAATATAATATATATCATATATATATTTATTTATATGTGTGTGTATATATATTATATATTAAAGAGAGATGGAGAGAGGGGAGTCCCTTCATCTAAAATATATGTTGCAGGAGAAAAGGCAGCTATTCTTTTTTATACAATGCTATATCCTCAAACTAGAAAAACTAGTTTGATCTAAATCAAACTAGAAGAACATCTGACATATAACAGGTGCCCAATCAATATTTGTTATATGAATGAATAAAGTCTATTTGGGGCTCATTGCATCATTCTTGGGCAATAGTGGTAGCCTCCATATTGTATCTCCATTCCTCCAGCATCACTTATCCAATGCATCTAATATCAACCTGCTCATAGCAGTGCCCTCCTTGCCTAACACTCTTCAGTGCCTACTGAATAAAGGCTTAGCTCTTTAGAAGAGCATAATCAGTAGAATAGTTAGACAGAACTGGTTTTAAGTTCAGATTCTCAACCTACTAAATCATGTGAACAATTTACTTAATACCCAAGGCTGAAGAAGCAGGCCTTATGACAAGCATGCTGGTCATCTTCTCCATAGGGTTGTGGTATATATTAAAGGAGATTGTTTCTAGCAAATATCAGTTAAGACAAAAATAACATATACTACATGCTTATATATATATATATATATATATATATAAGCATAGGGTTCTGTAAATGTGAATTTTCTTCCTTCCTTTCTTCTAATTTTATTCTCTCTGGCATTGACTTTGTCTAATCCATCTTTGTAATCACAACCACCACCATCATCACCACAGTGCATAACCTTTAAAATAAATGCTAGTCAGATGGACCTCAAAGAAAATACGTAACAGAATGAGGAATGGTAATATCCTTTGAAAAGATGATATACAGTCCAAATAAAAGTTCCTAGAAGTGGTAATGGTCTCTAACATTTCTAAGGTTACTGGCCACTACCACATAGAAGGCACATGCCATTTCTTATATGCTTTTCAAAAGTTCTTGTCCAGAACCACACATACAAGTAGCAAGATGTAATCCCCAGCAAAAATGCCCAAGAATGTTGTGAATCTTACCAGCTTTGCATACTGCTCATTACAATATCATTCACCAAAGAATAATAACTCAAAGAGTAAGGGCTAAAATTTCACAGCAATGTATCAATGCAGATGACCATAAAATAATGGCACAAAACAGAGGAGAGCATTTGGCCAAATCATGTATGGAAAGGACAATTCACTCTGGGCCCAGGCATTCTAGCCCACATTTTCTCAGCAAGCCAACAGCATTCTGATAACATTAGGTCAACAGGTATCACTTCATGGGCAACACCTACAAATAGATAGTTGAAAAATACAGTTGCCTTCTGGGTAGTGCAATCCTAGCCAGTTTGGGTTTGATATAGCACTTAGCACATAGAATGAGGGGGGTACCTCAGGTCATGGGAGATTGAACTGCATTAGCAAAAGATACCCCACTCACTTTTAAGGAGAGTTGGTCACAAAGGAGAGAGTAGATAATTTTCTTAAGGAGACCAAGACCTAGGACCAGGGTCTGAACACAAAGGAAAGAAGTCTAGGCTGTTAACCCATGGTTAAACAAGGGCTGAAGGCATTCCTGTGGGTAAGGTAGAGGAAACTATATGTGATTGACATAGGAAGCCTTTCAGATTCAGTCACAGCCCAGTGGCTGTGCTGTGCTGTGAATAGGGCACCATTTTGCAGACATCCAGCGGAAAGTACAGGACAGTTTCTGACGCTGATACCATATGACAGAGAAACAAAGTCATTAGTGGGCCAACAAACTTTTCCATTCTCTCTATGGTTACTATTGGAAGTAAGACTAGCCTCCTTCTTTGTCTTAATGATTTTCTGGGCCTCCTAGAAATTAAGGGAGAGGTCTGTTGATAGAGCAGATAGGTGCTGGAGTGATTAGTGGAAATATTAGAATTATGCCCATTTTTGTTCTGGGTTGGTGGACAGGAATATCAGTCTCTTTTACATGCTTTTATCATATTCACCAGGAATTTTGCTCTTTCGTTCTCATATTTTTCTGTTTTCAAAGTTGTGTTATAATATATTATTTGAAGTATCTTTACATAATTGTGCTCCTTTTTTATTCTCTCCACAAATACTCAAATATCCTCTTTCTAATAAGAAACTACTGCTACAACTATTCAATAACAGTCATCCTATCTATTCATTATAATATCTACTCCCAACTGATAAATTATGCTTTCTTTCTCTTGGTTACACTCAATTCTAAAATGTAAAATACAATTCCAGTTACCAATTATTAATATCTTTCAAAATTTAGTTTTAACCTGTCCACAAAATTTAATTACTTTGACTTAGCTAGAAACCAATTGTATTTTCAGGTTATACTGAAACACAGAAAGATCCTACTTGGTTGAGTTATCTCCTTTATAGAACAAACCTGTTTTTAAAATTAACATTAAAAGATAACCTTTTATTGACATTGAGTTGTACTTTAATGTCTTTGAGAAAAGGCTTTGCATGTGCTTTTATATGCACTTATTTTTATTTCATAATTAAAACTTTCATCTGTGTTTCAGCTAGCTTAGGCTAAGTTATGGTACAGTAACAAATGACCTGACATCTTAGTGGCTTGACTTTCTTACTCACAATAATGTCCATCAGGGTCAGCTGCAGTTCTGTTCTCTTCTCTTCACTTCTGGTTCAAGGGTGAAGGAGCTGCCTTTACATGAGACATACTGGTCTTGTGATAGAAAGAGAGATGGCAGAATTAAGCGATGACTTTTAAAACTTCTGCTTGGAAGTGGCATGTGTCACTTGCACCCTTACTTTTTTCATTGTTGTTTATTTCATTGGCCAAAATAAGTCACATGGCTAAGCCTGATATTTAAGGGCCCTAGTAGCAAGGGGCCAAGTGAGGAAGTGTCCAGTAGAGAGAAGTAGCAAGTATTTTGATAATCATACACTCAACCAAAAGTTTCTTCTTTGTCTGCATATTCAATACTCAGTATTTAAATGGGAACACCATAGAAGAAAAAATATTTTTAAATTCGTCTCTGTAATAACAAATGTAAAGGTCAGAATTTGACAAAATTACTTTTTTTTTTTAAAGATTTATTTATTTACTTTATCCATTTTAACACCACCCTCTCCCCGCCACCTCCGCTTGCTGTTTTGTGTCCATTCGCTGGGCAATTCTCTGTAACTGTTTCCTGCCCTCTCTTCTCACCCTTCTCCTCTAGTCTTCACCAGGATTCAATCCTGGGGAACTCCGATGTGGGAGAGAGGCGTTCTGCCACCTGGTTTATCGGTATGTCTCATCTTGGCTCTTCCCTGTGTCTCTGTCCTGTTACGTCATCATCTTGCTGCATGGCTTGGCTGGGCCTGGCACGCCCACGTGCCTTTTTTTTAATTTTACTGGGAGGTCCCAGGGATCGAACCCAGGTCCCTCCATATGGCAGATAGATGCCCAACCATTCTAGCCACATCCACCCCCCCCCAAAATTACTTTTAATTACAAGCATCTTAATCTTTATAGTAATACCATGGTACTTATTTTTTACATTAAAAAATTGAAAATGTGCCTATAAAAGATATTAGGTTCTTTTAAAAAATATTTAATATCAGTGTCATCATTATTATTAACCTTTATGAAACACAATTCTTCCTAAATTAAATTTTTGATTTAGTAAATGTTACCTTAAAAAATAAAGAATAGCATGATCTATACTACTTTTCAACTTTAGAGTTTACTATTTTTCACCTGTTTTTAATCTTTATTTCCTCCCACTCATATCACTTTGTTATACTAAAATCCAATATTTTACTAATGGTAATGCTTGTCCTCAAAGCAATTATTTTCCATTAAGTATATATGTTGATAAACATATGAAATTTAATCTACAATACTTTACTATTTCTAAATAACAATGAATGTTTTAGGAACTTATTAAAAAATAATATCTAAAAAAGGATATCAGTCCTCCTGCATCTCTCTGCAAATTCCAACACCTCAATCAGTCAGTAAAAGACTTTCAAGAGTCAAAATTTCTCAACAACCAAATGCTAGGATTACCTCAGGATTTAACACCAGGCTCAGTTAAATACAAGTTACATAGATCTCTCCTTTCTTTGGGTGCAACCAGAAAGGAATCTTTTATTTTTGATACAAAAGCAACCAGTGGGAATAAGACCATCGGTACACCCCTCTCTATCCACAGACAAAACAACCAAACTGAGGTGAGACGATTTCATGTGGTCCAATGGTGTGTATTTTGCTGCATCACTATCATTATCTAACAATTATTGACCGTTTCCACATGCTAGGTATTGTGATTGGTACTAGTGCTACTACAATGGCAGAGGAGTTCAGGGGAAACGTCCCAGAGAAGTGTACATTTTAAAGAATCAATTTTAAAGAATGAATACAATTTTGCCAGATGGATAATGGGGGCTGTGGAGAGAGGAGGGAGATGGAAAAAGAGAGTTGTTTCCAGGCAAAAGGAACATCACAGGCAAAAGCAGAGCGACAAAACAACATAGTAAATCAGGGAACTGCAATTGGTACAGCACGGCTAGATGCATGTTTCCGGGGGCATGGGTTATGGGAGACGAGGGGGCATGGGTTATGGGAGACGAGAAGGCATGGGCAGTAGCCATGTCAAGGAGGGCCTCTGTGCCTTGCTAAGGCTTTGAGATTATCCTGTGCGCAATGGAGCGTCAGTGAAGGATCTTAATCAAAGAAGCCAGGTAATAGGTTAATGTTGTGGAAAAATTAGTCTGGCCAGGTTTTGGAGGATGTGTTGGAGGGACTGAGCTGGAAGTAAAATATTAATTAAGAGATTATTTTTCAAATCCAGTAAAGTGATTTTTTTTTTAAAAGGCCCCAACAAGAACAGGAATAGTTGGTGCAACAAAGGGGAGAGAAACTGAAACAATACATAGAGATAGAATTGACAGGACTTAGACATTTATTGAACATGGGGGTTGGAGAGGGAGAGGAATTAAGTCTGACTAGGAGAAGCACAAGTTTAGGAGGATGGGGAGTATATTAGTCAGCCGAAGGGGTGCTGATGCAAAATACCAGAAATCGGTTGGTCTTTATAAAGGGTATTTATTTGGGGTAGAAGTCCACAGTTACTAGGCCATAAAGTGTTAAGTTTCTTCCCTCACCAAAGTCCATTGCCACGTGTTGGAGCAAGACAGCTGCCGACGTTTGCCAGGGTTCTGGCTTCTTAGGTTCCTCTCTTTCTGGGGCTGTGTTTCTCTCCTGGCTTAGCTTCTGTTTCCTCCAGAAGGTCAGCTGTAGACTATGAGGCTCTCTAGGCTTTGCTTCTCTCCACAAGGCCAGCTGTAGACTATCAGGCGAATGGCTTTCTCGCAACCAAGCTCTCTTACTTCCCGGGGATCCAGCTCAAGACTCCAAAATCAAAAACTGCTCCCTCTGTCCTTTTCCTTGCCTTTTATACTTGAGACCACACCCACCAAGAGGCGGGGCTCAATGCCCTACTGAGGTGGCCCAGTTAACACCCTAATCATAACCTAATCATGCCCAGATTAACAGACCAGTTTACAAGCATGATCCAATATCTATTTTTGGAATTCATAATTACATCAAACTGCCAAACTGCAACAGGGAGGGAGCGAGCAAGTCCAGTTTTGGACTTTTTCTTGGAGATGGAAGAGGTGAGGTATTGTACATCCAAGCATCTATTGAAGAGAAGACAGCATGTTCAGAATTCAAAAGTTCCCTGTTTAAAATGTTCTTTTCCCCTAATAGACACTTTGAAAGGAATCATTCATATTTCTTATAAATAGATATCTTCTTACAAATGTGACCTTGGAGCTTTTTTGATCATGCCTACTTACTGAATTTATATGCTCGTGCACTGAGGAAAATTGCCACAAATCTCTAACTCCTTGAACTAGATTTGGTTCATGTGCCAGATCATGATCGTCACATTTTTAAGTAACAAGTAATTGTATTTGCCCCCTGATTTGATATCTGACTCTCCCTGCTACAGAAAGCATGTGTCTCCTCCACACTTATTCTCCCCACCAAGATCAAACTTGCCCATTGACCTATGAAATAACCTGTACTGTTTAGTATTTTCAACAACTAGCAGAGGAGACAGCAATGCTCAAAATTCTGCCCGGTAGTCTGACATCATAGATATTTCATAGGCCCATTTCAACATTTGACCTGTTCTTCTTCCCACTGAGTCACGCTGAAGTAAATACATTATCCGAATAATTACTATCTTCAACAACCTAAAATTAAGCATAATATAACAACACTGTGTGGTACAATAAGAAAGAAATTCTTTTCTTTAAAAAAGTTAAAGGGATACTTGTGCTAGGGAAGCTATACTTCTTTTTTGTTGTTTTTTTAGTTTTATTTTTAAAGAAGTTTTAGATTACAGAAAAGTTACTCAAAAATATAGGGGATTCCCATATATCCCACCCCTCCCCCTGTCATATTTCCCTGTCTTAATAACTTCTTACATTCGTGTGGTACATTTGTTACACTTGATGAACAAATATTGAAGCATTGCTACTAATCATGGTCTATAGTTTACATTATATTTTACACTTTGCACTGTACTACTTTTTAGGTTTTGACAAAATGTATAATGGCTTGTATCCATCATTGCAAAATCAGGCAGAACATTTCCAATGCCCTAAAAATGTCCTATGTTCCACCTATTCTTCCCTTTCTCTCCCTTCAAAACCTCTGGTCACCACTATCTTTATATCAGTGTTACAAGTTCTTCCATTACTAAAATAATAAATCTACTTTGGCCCATGGTAGCACTATGTTTATTCTTCATTGTTGATGATTTGGGGATGGTGATGCTTGCTCAGCTTCAGACTGAGAGGGGCCAAGATCTTATAGGGCAGATGGATGGAAAAAATAAAAATATATTTTTTGTAATTGCAGAATTAAGGCCTATCCAAAAACGTAAGGTCTATTGTGCCTCATGAAATAACAAAACCTACTTTGTCCTCTTTTGCAAGAAATAAAAAGAAAACTAAGCAGAGTTCTAAATACTATCATTAAAAGTTCTGTTTTGATTTTAATTTATATTTATTCAGCATTGCATCCATCCTGATAATGTCCATCCTGATAATGTACAAACCATTGCTAAAAAAACAGTATCTTCCTAGAAAGTGGCTTTAACAATATATAGCTGGTTATAACTAGCTAAGGTTGCTTTATAAACCAAAAACCTTTTAGTATGTTTACATAAAAACTCTGATAAGGCCTTAAAAACATCTGTGATGAAGATCATACGATACAGTAATACCCAAGGAGAATTGTAGACAGTAGCTTCTCACTGGCTGCCAAAGTCAGTGACTCTCTTTTTAAACTTATGAAAGGGCATTCATTTCATTTTTATGAACTTAAAGATAACTTAACCAAATCCCCTAACAGAGTTAATTTTTCTTAATTATATGATGTGATAAAATAGAAGAAAGCCTTCTTCAGGGAAAGGCAGTATTATTACCAAAATTGTATAATTTGACATGGCAGTAAAATTAAAAGATGACACAGAAGAGAGAGAAAAATACCCCACGGAGTGGTTAAACGACATCCTAGTTTTCACTTTCTGTGCCAAGTTTTACATCAGAGAACAAGTCTTAGTTGTGTAAAATTTCAGGGAAACATGAAATTAAATTTTGGAAGTAGATTTCATGGCTAAGGATTTCTTCTAAAATCAGTTCTTTGTTGACTTATGAAGAACTACATTTTGCATCAATACTTGAATCCCCAAACATTCTCCATAATTGAAATTTTTTACAAAATTGAACCACAGCATAGTCTATTCTAAGAAATCTTCATTGTTATATCAATATATCCTATAACATTTTGAACAAGAATAAAAATTAACACCTAGCTTGGAGGAATTCTATTGGATTTATTACATGAACAGGATATGCATATACCAGATTGCCTACACCATTTATTTCACATTATATAAACACAAATGTAAACACATTGGATATTCAAGTTTCCAGTACTCATCTGTATGTATATAATAACCACCACTTATTGAGTGCCAAGTTTTTTTCATTTGATGTTCCCAGAAAACATGTGGGATTTATATTATAAATACCATATTACAGATGAAGAATTTGGGAGACAGAGAAGTTAAAATATATGCTCAATACACATAGATTGGAAGCAGCAGTACAGGCTTTCAAATGCAGTTCTAACTCAAAAGATTAATCTCTACCTATTACACAATGCTGCTTTCCATTTATCCAGCTGTCTATTGGACCTCTCCATTAAACTATTTCACATGCACGTTAAACTAGAGGTTCCATACATACCGTATAACTTCCATATTGCTTTTTAATAGTGAGTCTTTCTTCATTCTCAAGTGGATCCCAGTTTGAACAATAATTTATATGGTCACCCTACCTTAAAGTCAGCATTATAAAACTGAATAAATACCTTTTATATTAGCTCCCCAAATCCCTCCTTACAGTAATGTTCCTTATTATGGTGGATGGCAGTATTCTGCAAAAGCCAGTAACCAAGGGTGATTCTTAAAATTCTTCCATTTTCCTCATTTCTCAAATCTAATAAGTCACCACGTCTTATTTGTGCTTCTATTTACCACCTCAAATCCAGCTTTTCTCCAGCTACATTTCCACCCCCTTAGTTCAGACCTTCACAATGCCTTTCCTGGACCATTGTAAAAGGCCTCAACTGATATTTGTACCTCCAGTTTTACCTGTCCCTAATCTGGTCTCCAGGTTGTGATTAGAATCAGCTTTTAAAATGACACGTGTCATCATGTAGTCAGCCCAGGTAAAATCCTTGGTTCTTTAGAGTCTAAAATGTTCCTCAGAACACTCGGGATAAAATCCAAAGCCTTGCAGGACTCTTAAGGCCCATGCTTACCTCTCCATCCTAATCTCTCACTATTCTTCCCCTCTATTGTTATCAAAATGGGCTGCAGTGTCAAATAGACTGCACACCAATGTTCATAGTGGTGTTATTTACAATTGCCAAAAGATGGAAACAACCCAAGTGTCCATCAACTGATGAATGGATAAAGAAATTGTGGTATATACATATGATGGAATACTACGCTGCTGTAAAAAGAAGTTAAATTGAGGAACAATGATAACATGGATGAACCTTGAAGATATATGCTTAGTGAAATAAGCCAGATACAAAAGGACAAATATTGTATGATCTCACTAAGATGAGCTAAATATGAAGAATAAACACATGGAGTTAAAACCTAGAGTATAGGTTACTGGGAGGTAGGATGAAGGATAAGAAGGGGTACTGATGCTTAATGTATGTCGATATTATAATTAGCTTGACTGTAAAAGTGTGGAAATGGATAGAGGTGATGGTAACACAGTATACTGAGGATAACTAACACAGCTGGTTTATAAATGAAATTGTGGCTGAAAGGGGTAGTCCAGGGATGTAAATGTCAATTAAAAGAAAGCAAGAGAAAAATGTAGAGACTGAATAACACAGCGAACCCAGAGGTGGATGAGAATTGTTTTTAATAGTACAAATGTTCTTCTATGAACTAGAACAAATGTAAATCACTATTACAAGGTGGTAAGACTATGGAGATGCATGGGAAAAATACAATTAATATAACCTATGGACTATAGTTAACAGCAATATTGTAATATTCTTGCATCAATGTCAAAGAAGTACTGTGCTAATAATAGCAGGGTATGGAAAAAATATACAAAATGTATGCTATAGACCATAATTAGTGGTAGTAATCTGATAATGTTATCTCATAATCTGTAATAAATATTCCACAACAATGTAAGGTGTTGATAGAGATGTGTTGGATGGGAATTCTGCACATTTGCATGATTGTTTTGTAAGTTCACAACTTCTCTAATAAAAATACATACATAAAAAAAAAATGTGCTGCAGTGTCTTTTGCCATTATACCTCAGCAAATATTGCTTCTCTTCTTGGGAACTCCTTCTTCTCTCCCTTCCTCCTGCTTTTCACTTGGATAACTATTCTTCCTTCAGTTCCAGCATCCTCTCTTCTGATTATCCCAATTACATTTTGCTTAGCACAGTGCCAAGCTCAAAGAGAGCACCCAAGGGATATGTCGCTTTTGTGTAGCTGGGCTTTGAGATCTTTTCCCATTCTGCTCATTTCTAATCTCATAAGTATTGTCTCCTTGAGTGAGAGATGGTGGGGTGGATGTCTGCCTCCCGTCTTTCACCCTTTCCCCATGTCTTTGTCCCCTTGTCTCCAATGTCTTCCCAAATGAAATTAATTTTTAAAAATTCATTATCTCCAAACTCTTACTCAGTTCGGTCCATACCAAACAGTGCATAAAATCACATGATAGTGTAAAGTTCTAGTTGTCTGTCTCATTGACTAGGCTACAAGGTCTTTGAGGTAGGAACTTCGCCTTTTAATTCCAATAATCAGAATGGGGTCTGGCAAACAGTAAATATAGAATTGAGTTCTTAATACTACTAATAATAAGATATTTGTTTATTGAATGACTAAATGAAGAATGATGGTAATACTGAAGAAGGGCAACATATAAAGTTCATTGCACTTATGATTTTAATATATACTTGAAAATCTCTATGAACTAGAGATATCCAATTTATTCTGTAGATATTTCCTTTATCTTTTAAGCCATTATAATCAGCCTTAATTTAAAATATATCTTGTCAAATGATAGAGTCATAGAATATCAGTGCAGGAAAGAACCATGCAATCTAGTCTAGTGCTTTTCATTTCATTATTTAGCATTAGATCAAAATCATAGTTTGATCCCCGTACATAAAACAATTTACTCTATAGCTACTCCCTTAGAGATAAGGAGATGGGAGGTACTAGGGTAAAAGGGCCCAAATCCTGCCCTACTCTAATTCCTTCTCTATGTTCCTCACATTGGGCCCTGTAAATTCTAGGGTTCTGAACAACACAGTTGTACAAACTCTCTCCTAGTCCAAAATCCTTATCTGATAAAAGGAAACTGAAGCCTAGATAAGGTTGTGATTTTTCCTAAAAGCACCAAGTGAGATATGGCAGAACCTGAGTTTCCCAGCTCCTGGGCCTATGTTCTAAGCATTCTTTTAGACTCCTAACAGGAAAATGGCTTCACTCTGGGAGCACTACAGAAAATATTCCTATTGCTTAGATAAATCTACTTGTCTTAACTTACCAGAGCTGCTGTAACAAATAACACAGACTTGTTGGTTTACACAACAGGAATTTACTGTCTCAAAGTTTTTGGGTCCAGAAGTCCAAAATTAAAGGGTCCTTAGGATCATGCTTTCCGTGAAGTCTATAGCGTTCTGGTAGTGGACTGCCAGCAATCTGTCCCATGGCTATCCCTCTCCCCGTCTGTCTCCTACTGACTATCCAAATTTCCCCTGCTTATAAGGACTCCAGTAATATTGGATTAGAGCCCACCCTGATTCAGTTTGGCCTCATCTTAACTAGTAACATCTTCAAAGACCCTATTTACAAATGGGTTCACAGCCACAGGACCAGGGGTTAGTACTTGAGCACGCCTTTGTGGGGGACGTGATTCAATCCATAACACTACTCAGAGGAAAAATAGCAGTACTAGGAAATATGAGAATAAATAGGATTGAAAAGATATTTTTAAGTGTTACAAAGCACATTGCCTATAACGCTAACATAGAATGTGTGACCAGACATTCTACATTACAAGCTGCCAGATGTACTAAATCTTTCCTTACCGTGAGTGTTCAGCATAGCTTCTTATGGGATTGTCCCTGTAGCCGTTTGGCAGTTTGATGTAATTATGAATTCCAAAAATATAATTGGATCATGCTTGTAAACTGATCTGTTAATGTGGGCATGATTAAGTTATGATTAGGGCATTGACTGGGCCACATCAGTAGGGCGTTCAGCCCCACCCCTTGGTGGGTGGGGAAGAAAATAAAAAAGGCATCACAAAGAACAGGGTTGCAGCAGTTTTTTGAAAAGCAGTTTTGATGTTGGAGTTTTGATGTTGGAGAGAAGGCCGCAGGAGAAGAGAAGTGAGCTGTTCACCTGATAGTCTACAGCTGACATTGTGGAGAAACCAGAGGAGCTAAGCCCGGAGAGAAACGCAGCCCCGGGAAGAGAGGAACCCAAGAAGCCTGAGCCCTGGCAAATGTCGGCAGCTGTCTTGCTCCAACACGTGGCAATAGACTTTGGTGAGAGAAGAAATTTACGCTTTATGGCCTGGTAACTATGGACTTCTACCCCAAATAAATACCCTTTATAAAGACCAACCCATTTTTGGTATTTCACATTAGCACCCCTTTGGCTGACTAATACAGTCCCCATAAGAGACTAAATGAAAAATCATGAGAGTAATGAGACTCAGTGAAAAATAATAATATATATATATTTTTATAGGATCCTATTAATGCATTTCCTCTCTGAACCAGTAACACACAAGGGGCAAAATCACAGCACCAGGCATCCTTTAAAACTGGCTGTAAGTTGGATTGGTTCTAGATCTTCAATTATTCTGAGCTAGGGGAAGTCTTATCTGTTGGTATGCATTTAAAATGGCAACCACCTCAAAATGGCGGATCCAATGACTCAGCATTGCGGCCTCCTCCCCCCTGCCCCTGTATTCCCCCAATATTACCTTATTTGGACATAAGCGGCCTGCAAGCCTTGTGGGTACCACCCACCTCCCCTGCCAGGAAGCCCTTTACCCAGCAACAGCTGACTATAGCCAATCAT
>JAQZBX010074618.1:0-14727 GCA_029593785.1 Cabassous unicinctus
AAAAAAAAAAAAAAAAACAGGAACAGAGGTGGCACAGGTGGCAGGATGCCTCTCTCCCACATCGGAGGTCACCAGGATCGAATCCCGGCGAAGACTGAAGGAGAAGGATGAGAAGGGAGGACAGGAAACAGACACAGAGAATTGTATAGTGAATACACACAAAACAGCAAGTTGGGGGGTAGGGTTAAACTGGATAAAGTAAATAAATAAATAAATAAATCATTAAAAAATACTTTCAAACTTGCAGAAGAGTTAACAAAAACAATACAAATTCTATAGAAAAAATTCCAAACACATCCCCATTCCTCTGATATGCATGTTCACCAGTTTTAACATTTTGTTGCATTTTCTGTATCATTCTATGTATCCATTAATCTATCAATCCTCTATCTATTTATCTGTTTATCTATCTAACCATTTATTGTTCATTTTCTGAAAACTTGCATGTAGGTTGTATACATCATGCTCCTTAAACATTTAATACTGCCATTCACACTTCCTAAGAAAAATTATATTCACTTATGTAACCACATTAAGCACAGTTTTCAATTTCAAGAAATTTAAAATTGGTATAAACATATAGGCTACAGTACAATTTTTCATATATTCCCAAAATGTCCTTTTTTACCCCCTCTCCTCTATTATTAGATGCTATCAAGGATTGTATTTAGAAGTTGTCATTTCCTCTTTTAGTTACTCATCAATTTTTTTAAATTGTAGGAACCTATATACAAAATAAACTTTCCCGTATCAACCACTACCAAGCACACCATCCTGAGATCTCTCATGTTTTCACACTTTTGGTACTCTGACCACCTTCCATTATCCAAACTTTCCATTATCTGAAACAGAAACTCCATACCCACAATGCATTAACTCTATGCAGCCCTACATCCCTAAACAAACTTTGCTGCCTAAATAAAAATTTCTTGCTCTGTGAGCTTGTATATTCTCCAGTATTTCATATGTAGACACCATGGAGCTTAAATTAAGAGCCTAAGTCTACAGCAGTCTTATTTCAATAGACACCAACTTAATTTCAAATGTATACACAAGCTAAGCTCCTTTACACTTCTGTCCCCCAACCTGTATGTAGTTCTTGACAAAACTACATGTTTATGCATTATAAGACCACATCAATTGTATTATCATTACATGAATGCATTTGCCTTTTTAGAACATGTAGAAGGTGAAAAGTGGACTTACAAACCAAAACCCCAATAGTGTTGACATTTATGTTTACCCATGTCATTGACCTTACTGAAAATGCTTATTGCTTCAAGTGGTTTTGATCTATTTTCTAGTTTCCTTTCCTTTCAGTCCGAAGGACTCACTTTAGCATTGCTTATAGGGCAGGACTAGTGGTGATGAACTACACATATAGCTTGTGTTTATCTTGGAATGCCTTAAATTCTCCCTCAATTTTGAAAGACTGCCTTGCTAGTTCTTTCAGAACTCTTAATATTTTATCCCACTGTCTTCTTGCCTTTATGGTTTCTCTTGAGAAATTTGCACTTTATCTTATTTAGAATCTCTGTATGTGACACATTGCTTCTCTATTGTTGCTTCCAGAATTTTCTCTTTATCCTTGGCATTCAAATATTTTATTATCATTTGCTATGGTGTGAATTTATTTGCACTTATCCTGTTTGGAGTTTGTTGAGTATCTTGCATGTGTATATTAATGTCTTTCTTTGAGAAGTGTTACCAGATTTGGTCTAGGTTCTTGACCTATGCTGCAGAAATGTATTTCAGACCACGTCAGATTAGTTAGGCCAGTAATTTATTAAGGTAGGGAGGGAAGAGAAATGGGAGAAAATAACAGATCATGGGTCCCTGGTAGAGGGTAAGGGGCTGAAGAGTGAAAAGAGGGTTGATTTATAGACTGAATTTCCCCTTACACATGACAAATGCTCAAGTTTTACTTGTGTGTTGTTCCATGCATGGGGACACAGCGAGAGCAGGGCGCAGAAGCCAAGAGGGCCAAGAGCAGGACAGAGAAAGGTTTTGCACCTGCTTTTAAAGTCATAAATTATTCCACCCCTTTGCTAATAGCATGGGAGGATTCACAGGAGTTTGCTGTTTAGATTGATTACCCCACCCATCAATCCCACAGGAGGAACCAATTATAAGGCCTCTGGAGACTATTCAGGGCTTCTCCTGGTTTCTGAGAAAAATCTCATGAGGGTCTTCCAGCAGCCATCTTGGGGTACTGATGTCCACATTGTTCCAGATCCATCTATTGATTCCCTATCTTACTAGCCTGCTTCAGAAGTTTTCAGTCATTGTTTCTTTGAGTATTCTGTTGGCCCATTTCTCTCTTTATTCTCCTTCTGGGACTCCCACAGGATATATACCACTGTATTTGATTTTGACCCACAGTTTCAGCAGCCTCTGTTCAGTTTTTTTTTCATTCTTTATTCTTTCTGTACCTTAGATAGAATGATTTCAATTGTCTCTGAGTCTCTGATTATTTCTTCTGACAGCTCCAATCTGTTGAAGAACTCCTTTAAGAAAAATTTAACTTCTATTACTATGATTTTCAGCTCTGTTTGGTTCCTGTTCATAATTTCCATCTCCCTAGTAATAATCGCTTTGGTGCCATCTATCATTTTCTTAATTCCCTTTAGTTCTTTCTGCAGGTTTTTCATGAGCTGTTGGGGTGTATTTAGCACCAGTTTTAAGTCTTTGGTATGTCCCAAGCCTGGAATTTACCATTGATGGTTGCTGATGACTTAATCTTTTCCTTTTCCTGGGCCATCAATTCCTGTTTCTTTATAGGTATCATAACCTTTTGTTGAAACCTGTACATTTTGATATTTTAATGTTGTATCACTGGAATTTAGACTCTGAGGCATTTGCTCCTACATCTAGTGTTATGACAGAATTTTTTTGAATGTTAGGAATTATATAAAATACAAATAAAATGAAAAAAATAAAGCATATCTCTTAGTTCTTGGCAGTTTATTCAGTGCAAATTACTCCTTGAGCTTCATCCCCTCTCATACAATGGATTTAAAGGTTAGCTTGAAGTCAAAGAATAGGAGCTTTCTTGTCCCTTTTTAAGTACACATGCCCATGCATCTTCCCTTGTGCATGGCCATGTGTACCTAGGAATTCCCCATTTACAGGGCTATAAATATTCCCTTTTCAATGGGAAACCATTTCCTCACAGTCTCATGCTAAGAATTTGTATTGCTGTCCTATAGCCAACAATCCCTTGCCCCAGGTAATGCAATTTTACTGCTCTTCCACAGGTTTCTGTAAGCAGCAAGTTCTATGAATTACCTACAGGAATTACCTGCAGGAAAAGTTCTGAAATGGAGATTCTCTCAGGTCATCACCAGATAGATTGATCCAGACATACCTGCTCCCAATGTGTGCACAAAGCTTGCTCAGCTCCCTATAGAATCAGTACCAGGGACCCACACTAGGCGCTCAGGCCAGCTTTATGCCTAGTCACTGGGAGGTGGATGAAGGGCCAGCCAAGGTGCCATGAGATCCTTTCAAGTTTTAGGTGTGTTTTATTTGGTTCGGCATTTATCTCATTCCTGCAATGCTTTAAATTTTATCTGGTGTTCTAAAAAGTTATTTTTGCTAGTTCTTGATAGTTGTTCAAAGTTTCTGTTGGGGATAGAGACCTGAAATGTCTCACTCCACCTTCTTGATCAGGACCAGGATTAATATTTTTATGACAACACATTCTATATATTTTTTTCATTACTTGCTTCTATAATGAATAATAGATACTGACCCATAGTGAGCCTGCATTTTACCACAGTTGCAGGATGAAGGTTGAAATTAAATGATCTCTAGTTCCTAAAGGGTGAAAGTTGCCTGGTTACAGATTCTCGGTAAAAAAGAGCTTTCACAGATTCAATTTTCAGAACTTTAGTAAACATAATTACTTTACCATCAAAATGCTCACTCATTCTCTGAGAATAAGAATAAAATAAAAGTTTCTATATTGAGAGATTGTAATTTATTATATCTTTTTTTAATGAGCTAAAGAGTATTGTATATTATAAGCAATATCAGATATTCTGCAAGCAAAATTCATTTCAATTTAATGATACATGTCACTCCACTCTCTACCTACTTGGGATTCATCATGAGGAATTATAGAATACATTGAGCTAGGTACACACATTTTCAGCCAGATCACAGGGAGAGATAAAAATTTTACAAAGAATATTCTAGGTGGAAGGCTAGGTTTTTATAGTCCACTTTTCAATGAGAGAAACAATTCTAACATTCTGTGCTATTTCATTATTGTGTTCTTAATTCTACAGTTGTGTCTCAATTTTAATCGCCTTTTTACGTGGTGAATGCATTATATAAAGATGAATGCAAAGAGAGCAATTTCAATTTAATCGTCTAGTATAAAACATTCAATATTCTCTTCCAGTGTGGCAGTATCCTGTAATTTTAATTTCTGTCTTATGCCCAGACACTTATGGTTCTTACCCATAGTCTTTTCCCCATGATACTACTCTGAAGCAAGATAGAATAAGGACCTAAAGAGAAAGGGAGCAGAAAGCGTAAAAAGCCTGGTAAGAGAAACTGAAGCCTTGGCCTGTTTCCTAGCATTAGGCTGCTGAGCCACACAAGTAAATTAGAAAAGGACAGCTTACAAGCACACACCATGCAGCTTGCAGCACACACCCCAAAGGTTGTGTTAGCAGAAGGCAGCCACCATAGAAGGAAGGCATGAGAGGAGCATCACCACCACCCACCCACCTAGCTGTCAGGTTACCTTATGCCTTGTGGACAGTGACCAGAAGGTAATCACTGCTAGTCAACATGCCTGGTAGAGGTCATGGGCAGCAGCCAGAAGCCAATCATCACTGGTCAGCAACCCCCACACCCCTAGGTATTCCACACTCCTCAGTCCCCACACCCTTAAGCCCTTGCTTAGTGCAGACCCTGGAGTCCTGTATCCCCATAAAACAGGGGACCCCAGGGCAGAACTTCACCTTTTCTCCTTTGAAAATGCCTGCCTTCATCTCCCTGAAGGTATACTTCTGTTTTGTTGCCTTACCCTCAATAAATTCTTTGCTTGTTGAAATGATTTCTGTCTCATTCTTGAATTCTTTCTCATGATGAAGCCAAGAACCTAGACACCTGGAAAACATCTCCAATAACAATTGTTGACATAGCTCAAAATTATCCTAAATGGTGTTCAAAACATATCCCAATGTAGAAAATATATTTCAGAAGTATGTGTAAATTATACAAATGAATGATTTGAAAAATTATAAGCACATGTATAACTCACTACCACATATGAAAGAACAAAATATATACAGAGTACAAAACCCTGGATAGTTGATATAGATAGATTCAAATTTAGAACATATATCAAATATAAATTAAATTTCATTAAAAATTTTAGAATATTTTAGTTCAGAAAAACCATAAAGCATTGTTAATCTCTCTGTTTAGCAGACTATACATGATGGGGTTTATGAATGGGGACACCATGGAGTAGAAAATGGCTATGAGTAGGTTTTTGATAGAAGCTTTATTTGAAATGGGACCTAAGATTGTAGTCATGCCCCCAAATTAAAAACAAAATGAAAACCACCATCTGTGGGGTACAAGTAGATGGGGCTTTGTTTTGGGTTTCCAGAGAATGCATCTTAAGCACCATTGAAAATATATCAATATAGGGCTTAAACAAAAAGGCAGAACATACAAATACAAACAAGCAGTTAGGAAAAAGACCATAGACTCAGAAAACTGAACATCTAGAGATGAGATCCTCAAAATTTGAGGTACATCACAGAAATATTGATGGATCACATTGGACTCTGTGAAAGGAAGCCTGAACATGCCACCTGTGTGGATAGAAGACTGGATGAACCCACTTGCCCATGAGCTACCAGTTGCCTGTGTGCACAGGCATGGGGTGATGGTGAGCCCATAGCGCAGAGGGTGGTAAATGGCAACATAGTGATCATAGGACATCACCACAAGGAAGGCCAGCTCTGTGGATGCAAAGAGGATAAACAGGAAAATCTGGGCAGCACATACTGGGAGAGAAATCAATGTACAGCCTGTCAAAGAATTCATAATCATTTTGGGCACAGTAACTGAAATGCAGCAAAGATCTATGAAGCATAAGTTGCCTATAAAGAAGTACATTGGGGAGTCCAGATGAGAGTCAGTCACAATTACAGTAACAGTGAGAATATTCCCAGCCAGGGCTCCCAAATACACCATTAGGAAGATCAGACCTTGAAGCACTTGGAGCTCTCAGAAGGGTGAGGTATCCATGAGGAGGAATTCTGTGAAAATAGTGAGATTGTCCATGTTTTCTAATATGTTTCTATCTTCTATAGTTAAAATGTGAAATGATAAAAACATACTGAAAACTCAGTGTAAATAAATCCTATTACAAATAAAATGCCACCTTTTGTTTCACTACAATGCTTTCACAAGGATTTCAGCTTAGAGGAAATCGACAAACTGCAGTCTATTGAAACCATGGAATTCATGTATTTCCTTTTTCACTTTCTTTCCAATTTCTGTCCTTACTTGTTAATTTCAACATATTTATTATCAGATACTCTAAGTACATTGAATGATCTAAAATGAGGAATATAAACCTTTCAGTTATTGAGACACATTTGCACTATTTTGGTAAAATATCTTTTCAAACTCAACCTGGACATATCCAGTGATTATTTCCTCACTTTATTATTAGCATGGACCATCTTAGATATGCTCTGTAAGAGAACCTCTGCCTCACAGCCCGTTTCTGTGAACACTGTACAGATGTTGTGTTCATGTATAAGGGGACTAGGATGTTTGCTTCTCTCCCATTCTTATGGCAGCTGAATACAATTTGGTTTCTGTAAGCAGTTAATGAATGCCTGATGCTCCTCTTAGAATGGTTTTAATGGTGGTGACCAGATGGATGAGGCATCACCACTCTTTCAATTCAGTTGTTCTATAAGACATGAGAGTGAGCCCTTGCTTTCCTCCTTTGCAACAACATCCATAAAGACTTGATAATATTAGAATTATACATAGCAAAATTCCAGATAATTTTTTAAATTTGCTTTATCAAAACCACTCATTGTTATTTACCCTTAGGAGTCTCATTTCTATCCTCCATCTCTTTAAATTGCAGTTTTCTCCTTGGTCTGTACAAATTCTCAAGTTTCCCTATACCACATTTATCATACATCTTCTACTTCAGAGTGTATAATGATGGTTAAATGCATACCTTGGAGGAAGAGGCAGAGAGATTTCAGGGCTTTATCCCTGCTCCTTACTCAGGAATGATTTGAAGTTATTTACTTGACAAATTTAAATGTAGGAAAAAATAATTGTATACTTATCCTTCATCAATTGTTAAACATATTAAGCACAATATATAACAAAATCTCTGTAAAGCATATCTAGTTCCTAATATACTACAAAAAAGTAAAAGAAGTTGCTCATAAAGAACGCCCCCCGCCCGGATATCTCAACCTCTCCATTGATATATGTAGGACTATTTTTACTTACAAGGATTGATTTCCAGGAAATGTTCTGTTAACTCACTGTTGCCTCTGAATTTCTTAGCTATCCTTTACTATATATTTCAATTAATATTTAAGGCATAGTGATAGCACTAATTCAATATATTGGTAACCTCTGTATCAGTATATTATCATTATTTGGAATATAGTTTATGTATCACATATATATCTTCTAATACTATTTTTAAAACAAACCACCTATGATGAAAGCAGAATCAGAAATTTTTAAACTCTATCAATTTATAATATGGAGCAAAAATCATCAAGTATTCTAATGATCTTGAAAGATATCATGCTATGTCAGTGAAGTTTTCATTACTCACTTTAAAGAAACACATAAATTAAAGCATACAAATATACCTGAGAAATGAGGACAAATTTTCTCTTCTCTAACATGAATATTACTTTTTCACAGATACAAAGACTTTACAAAATTTGTGATTCTTCCTTATTGTTCCCTGAATAAATTTAAGGAGACACTTCTTAGGGAAACTCATTTATCTGGAATCATAGGAATAATTGTGATTCTAGATAATTTAGAAACATGAATATTCTTTAAGCATATGGCTCATAAATCTCAAGAGCCCTGGGGAACTAGTGATTTTACCCTGTAGAAAGTCCAGTTTTAAATCAACTCCTGATTGGTAAGGATCTTTGGCTATACTCTTGAGATCAGGTAAAGTTGTAAGAGTGTTAAATAGCAATCAATTTAGCAAAGAATTTTTTTGTTAATAAAAATGTGGTAATCAAAAAAGGTTCTTAATCAACAGTGATTCAATATCTTTTTAATTTTATGTCAGAGTGTAAATACAATTATTTACATTTCAATATTTCAATAAATCATGAAACTCCAATAAAACTGAGTTTTATGCATTTGGATTAACATTGTAAGAGGAGGGAAAATCATATACTATTTAAAATCATAAACACTACCAAAAAACAAGTGAGAATTATACAGGAGTTATTAAAGAAAATGTCACATTTTAGGATGGATTTTTGCAATGAAAGCAAGTATAAGAGGTTGTAACACAAAGTGGGACCATTACCAAAAGTGCTTTGAAGAAATCCTCACACATGTGCTTTGACAGTAATGTTAGGTACCCTCAGATTGTGAGTTACCCCCCACAGGCAAGTCAGAGGAAAGTTGCTCATTTACCTTTATTCTGAAAATGGTTCTTAATAGCTGTGAATCAGGAGAGTATAAGAATATAGGAGAGGCAAAGGAGCATTAAGGAAAGTCTTGTAAATGAAAAATACAAGACTGAAAAATAGAAGTCTCAACATACCCCTACAAGAAATGAACACAATTATGCATGTTGGCAGGGAATGTTTGGTGATTAGAGCAGTTGAATCAATGCAAGCATTGACTTGTTATAGGCCATTATTGGCTTCACCAGAGCTGGAAACCCTCAGCAAGCCTTTCACAAAGCCTCAGTAGATCTTTACCTACTTCATAATCACTCCATATTCTCAGTCTTTGTATGTGTATTTTAGGCAAAAAAAAAAGCAAACCTCTGAAGGATTGGTCAGCTTCATACAACATTCCCTCATATGTTAAGAGGAATTCAAAGTCGATTAAGTAATAGAAAACTGGACAGATTTACTATCTGGAAAGGAGTATGAAGTAACATGATGTCCAGGCATCTATGAGAATTATCTCATTATTTTCATGAAAATAAAGTACTTAAAAGAGGGTAATGTTAGGGAAAATACATGCAAAAATATATTATCTGAGATTCTTTGAAATACTGCAGAACACAATTTAATAGAATTTACATAAACCATCTGTTCTCATGTTTTTTGATTCCTGGGTCCTTTTATATTCTAAAGAACTATTGAAAATCCTTAATAACTCATAATTTTCTGCCTTGTATCCAAGGAAAAGTAGAGTTAAGAATTAAAGTTGTACAGGTTTAAATACTTATATAATTATTAAAAATAATAATTCCTTATATTTTAATGTAAGTTCTTTTAGCAATGTTTTGCAATATCCTGAGTATAGAGCCTTTGTGTCCTTGGTTAAGTTTATTCCTAAATATTTGATTGTTTTAGTCGCTATTATACATGGAATTTTTTTCTGATTTTCTCCTAAAATTGCACAGCAGTAGTACATAGAAATGCTATTGATTTTTGCATATTAATCTTGTATCCCACCACATTGCTGAAATCATCTTTACTCTAGTAGCTTTGTTGTGAATTTTTAAGGATTTTCTAAATATAGGATCATGTCATCAGTGAATAGTGAAAGATTTACTTCTTCCTTTCCTATTTGGCTGCCTTTTATTTCTTTATCCAGAACTTCTAGCATAATATTGAATAATAATGGTGACAGTGGGCATCCTTGTCTTGCTCCTGATCTCAGTGGGAAAGCTTTTAGTCTTTCACCATTGAGTAGAAAGTTAGTCACAGTTTTTTATTTATGCACTTTGCCATATTGAGAAAGATTTCTTCTATTCCTTTCTTTTGGTGTGTTTTATCAAGAAGTGGTGCTATATTTTGTCAAATGCATTTTCTGCATCAATTTATCAATATGGCTTATTGCATTATTTGATTTTCTTGTGTTGAACCAACCTTGCATACCTGGGATAAAACCCATCTGATCATGGAGTATAATTCCTTTATGTGGTTTTGGATTCAGGTTGCAAGTATTTTGTTGAGGATTTTTGCATCTATATTCGTTAGAGATATTGGTCTGTAATTTTCTTTTCTTTTTTTTTTTTTGGAGTATATTTATGTGGTGTTGGTATTAATATGATGTTGGTTTCAAAGAATGAGTTTGGTAGCATTCCTTCCTGTTCAAATTTTTCGATGACCTTAAGCAAGATTGGTATTAGGTCGTCTTTGGATGATTAGTAGAATTCACCTGTGAAGCCATCTGTTCCTGGGATTTCATCTTTTGGAGGTCTTTTGATGACTCCTCCAAGCTCTTCCCTTGTGATTTGTTTGTTGAGGTCTTCTATTTCTTCTATGATCAAGGTAGGTAATTCATATATTTCTAGGACTTTGTCCATCTCATCTACATTTTCTAGTTTTACTGGCATGCAGTAGTTCATAGTATCCTCTTATGTTCTCTCTTATTTCTGCGGGGTCAGTGATAATGTCCTCCCTCTCAGTTTTTATTTTATTTGTGTCTTATTTCTTTTTTCTTTGTCAGTCTAGCTAAGGGTTTCTCAATTTTGTTGATCTTCTCAAAGAACCAAATTCTAGTTTTGTTGATTCTATTGATTTTTTTTGTCCTCAAATTCATTTATTTCTGCTCTGATCTTCACTATCTCCATCCTTCAGCTTGGTTTCAAATTAGTTTGCTGTTCTTTTTCTGTTCCTTCAGGTGTGCAGTCAGACCTTCAATTTTATCTCTTTCTTCTTTTTTAATGTAAGCATTGAGGGCTATAAATTTCCTCTCAGCACTGCCTTTGTGGTGTCCCATAATTTTTGATATGTTGTCTTATCATTTTCTTTCCTTTCAAGATATTTGCTGAATTCTCTTGCAATTTCTTCTTTGACCCACTAATTGAGTTTGTTGTTTAATCTCTGTATATTTATGAGTTTTCCCCTTTTCCATCCATTATTGATTTCTAGCTTCATTCTGTTATGATCAAAGAGATTGTTTTGTATAATTTCAACCTTTTTAAATTTATTGAGACTTTCTTGTGACCAAACATATGGTCTATCTTGGAGAAGGATCCATAAGCACATGAAAAGAATGCATATCATGCTGTTTTGTGGTACAATGCTTTATAGATGTCTTTTAGGTCTAGTTCATCCATCATTTTATTCATGCTCTCTGTTTCTTTATTTATCCTCTGTCCAGATGTTCTTTAAAATACTGAGAGTGGTGTACTGAACTTTTTAACTATTGTTGTACAGACATCTATTTCTCCCTTCAACTTTGCCAGTGTTGGCCTCATGTATCTTGGTACACTGAAGTTTGGTGCATAAATATTTATTTTAGTTATTTCTTCTTGAATTGAACTTTTATTAACATATAATTACCTTCTTCATATTATAAGAGTTTTGCATTTAAAATTTATTTTGTCCAGTACTAGTACTGCTACTCCAGCTCTTTTTTGGTTACTATTTGCATTGAATATCTTTTACAAACCTTACACTTTTAGTATGGTTGTGTCCTGCAATCTGAGATGAGGTTTTAAGACAACATATAGATTGATCATTTTTTAATCAATTCTTTCAGTCTATGCCTTTTGATTGGGAAGTTCAAGCTATTAACATTCAATGTTATTGCTGTAAGGTATTACTTATTTCATCCTATTTGACCTTTGTCTTTCTGTTGTCATATTGTATTGTTGTCCATTTTTATCTTTATTTTACACTTCCTCCATTTCTATACTCTTCTCTAAGTCCCTTGCCCTTGTTTTTTCCTTTCAGGCTGCAGCACTCCCTTTAGTATTTCTAGTAATTCTGTTCTTTTGGTAACATAGTTTGTCAGTTTTTGTCTCTTTAAACTTTGAACTCACATTCATTTTTGAATGATGGTTTTTCTCATTCAATACCTTAAATGCATCATGCTACTTTCTTCTCTCTTCCTTGGTTTCTGATGTAAGATTGTGTTGTAATTCAACGTGGAGGTAGACGGTGCCGGGAACGATCCAAAGAAAGATTGGGATCAGGGGACCTCACTCCATGAGGAATGCAGGCAAGTTTATTTAGATTGAAGCTGCTTTTTATACTACAAAGCTGATAACAAAAGTAGGGAGTTCTTCACTAGCTTCTCAGCTTGGTGCGTGAGAATGCTACCTGTTTGTGAGTTCCCAGACAAACTTTCCTGGGAACATAGACAATAACATCTGTGTGGGGAGTTCATTCTGCTCTGCCTCCTCCCACTGATATTTGCAGTATGCATTGCCCTTGGAGATATTTACTCTCTGCCAGCAAGCATGCTTTAAGGATGCTTAACCCTTTATGCTCTGACTCTCAGCATCTTCTCCAACAGATTGGCACTTAATTTTATTGAGGATCCCTTGTATGTGATGTTTTGCTTTTCTTTTGCTGTTTTGAGAATCCTCTCTTTATCTTTGGTATTTGTCATTCTGAATAGTAGATGTCTCAGTTAGGTTTATTCAGATTTATTTTGTTTGGTGTGCATTTTCCTTCTTGGATATTGACATTTATGTCTTCCATAAGAGTTGGGAAATTTTGGGTCATTATTTCCTCAAATATTCTTCCTGCACCTTTTCCATTCTATTCTCCTTCTGGGACACCAATAATGTATATAGTTTTGCATTTCACATTGACATTCAGTTCCCTGAGACCCTGTTCCATTTTTTTTCCTTCTCTTCTCTTTCTGTTTTCCTGCCTTTTCCAGTTCAGATATTCAGTCTTCAAACTCACTAATTCTGTCTTTGAGCAATCCAATTCAGCTTTTATGTTCCTCTACTGTATTTTTAATCTGATACATCATGTCTTTTATTCCCATGTGGTCTGTTACTTTTCTTTGCAGATTTTCAACTTGTTCTTTATGCTCACCTAGTGTATTCTTAATATCCTTTATCTCGTTAATCATATAGCCTTTCAATTATTTAAATTGATTTAGGAGATTTGTGTGATTATCATTGATTAATTGTCTTAAATATGTATCTTTTCAGGATATTTGGCTTGCTCCTTTGGCTGGGCCATCTCTTTTGGTTTCTTAAAATGGCTTGTAATTTTTTGCTGATGTCTAAATATCTGAATATGTTGGTGAATTTACTCCAATGGCCAATTTCTCTCTCTTGCCTATTTTTATTTTTTTTCACAGCTCTTCTTTGATATATGGTAAAATTTATCCTAAGTCTTTAAAATTTCCTATTTTAAGTTATCATAATCATGCCATGGACTCACTACTGGGGCACAGATTTTCTCCCAGAAGTTAGAAAACAGAGACCTAAAAGCAGTTTCGTCCATGCAATTTCCAGACCAGCCAGGAGATGACAATTGCTGGTGCACTTTTCCACAGAAGTATATCTCTCAGCTTCTCTTTATTTTGGTCTGGCTGGAGGTGAGATTCAAAACAGGCTCTACTAGCTGTATTCACTGATGAATAGTCCCCCAAGGTAAAATAGTTCCCTTTTACCTTGTAGCAGGTTACAGGGAGGAAGATATTTGTTTCCCTCTTTGTCAGCAAAAGTGAGCAAAGGGTTTTACCCCACCTTAATGTCATGGGGATGGGGGAGGGGAGCCCTTCCCAGTGGCTAGGAAATTTGGTTAACTCACAGTTTATTGTTTTGGGTTCTTCATCCCTCTGTCCCTCCCACTCCTGGGAGTTAGGAAGCACTTGGTCTGTTGATCCCCTAAGAAGGTCCCTTGGGCAGCTTTTGGCTCTTTTTCCATTGTTTTTTTAAGAGAGCTGAGTCTTGCTTACCTAATCTGACAAAATCTTCCCACAATTCTCACACTATGTATTTTAATATTTTAATGTCTTACCATTTCAATTTATTCCCTGAGATTTCCGTTCCTTAATTTGTATCCAGCTAGAGATATGATAGATATTTCCTTGAAATGCAGAAATTAATCAAAAATTCAAAGAAAAAAAAAAAGAGGTCATTCAGTCTCTGCAAATGTTCTCTATGTTGGTTTATGCTTTCTTAGAGTGACTAGCCCATTTAGCAAGATGATCAGTCTGAAACAAAAACAGAGGCTCTTAGCTTTTTCTGAGCCTGTATCTTATATTTTACATGTACACATAGCCATAGGAATTCCCTTGTTCATGGTTCTCTTGTTCCCATATTACACTGACTTACCTGTGCACAAGCTGTTTCTGCCTCCTGAGTAAGTTCTAGATGAGTGAGCCAGAGTTTAGTGTCCTGCCTCAATCCTTCCCACTGCCCAACCATGGAATTTCACTGACATGCAAGTAACTCAGAATGCATGTAGGAATGTAAGTGTCACTCTCCTTCCAGCAGAATAGGTAGTAGAATATTCAGTTCTCACAGCACCATTTGTTGACATAACCAAGAGAATGAAAGAGGTTCCCTATCTTGCTCCCTATATAAGAATCAACTCAAAATAGTTCAAAGATCTAAATGTAAAATCCAGGACCATAGAACTAGTAGAAGAATATATAGGGAAACATCTTATATACCTTGTGGTAAGTGGTGGTTTCTTTGACCTTACATACAAAATATAAGCAAGAAAAGAAAAAAATAGACAAAGGATACCTCGTCAAAATTCAATACATTTGTACCTCAAATGACTTAGT
>JAQZBX010074619.1:0-14724 GCA_029593785.1 Cabassous unicinctus
TCTCTCTGTTCTTTTCTTTCTTCAATTTTAGCTGCTCTGTCTTCGGTATTACTTATTCTTTCTTCTATCATTTCAAGTCTGCTGTTGTATGCCTCAAATGTGTTTTTGACTTCACCTATTGTGTCTTTCATTCCCATGAACTGATACTTTTCTGTTCAGGATTTCAAATTCTTCTTTGCGTTCGCTCAATGTCTTCTTGATGTCATTTATATCTTTACTATATTGTCTTTCATCTCATTAATTTGATTTTGGAAATTTGTACTCATCTCACTGATTAGTTCTCTTAAACTCTGCATCTCTTCTGGGACTTTGATGTATTCCTTTTCTTGAGCCATGTCTTCTATTTTCTTAGTATGGCTCATAATAAGTTCTTATAATGATGCCTTTTGAATAATAACTACAGCTACCATTTATTAAGATCTCTAGTCTTCACAATAATCCAAAACACATTGTCCTTTTCCTATTTTATAGAAGGGGAAACACACTCAGGTAAATGATCTGTTCAAGATCACAGAACTGGTAAGCAACAGAGCCTGCATCCAAATCCAGGTGTGTCAGGCTGCTTAGCCTGTGTTCTTTCAATGTCATCCCATTGCTGTTCCTAACTTTTTCCCCTGATGATAATATTAATTACTTCCTAAGTTCTTACAACTGTATCTGTAGGCCAGCATTTGGTTAGGCTAAAGGTTAATCTGTTTTAATAGAGAGACACGAAATGTAGTTGCTTAAACAATGTAGGAATGTTTTTCTCTCTCATATAACAGTCCAGATTTGAGTGATGTAAGCCAAAAGGAAGGCTCTGCCACTCATCATGTGACTTGCATGGGTGTTCCAGTTGTCATCACTGATGAACTGGTGGGAAGTGGGAAAAAGAATCAAGGACAGCAAATTTAAGAAAATGATACAGAAGTTGCACTCATCACTACTGCTCTCATACCACTGGTCTGAATGGTCCATTTGTTCACATGCTACAAGGACACACCTAGTAGCAAGAGGCTCTGGGAAATTTTGGCTCTGGCTGGGTGGTCATGTGTCTAGCTAAAATTTGATGTGTTTGGATAGGTGAGTGTGTGATTCTATTACTTAAAGGAAAAAGGAAAAACCTATCTCTGGGGAATGATTAATAGACTCCATCATAGTATTTCCCCCTACCCCCTACCAGAACATTTCTACATTCCTATTCTGATTCTGAATTTTATCATGAATCAGCATTCACCCACCAGTGGCCAGATGTCCTTATCTGGCTGAGAAATAGATGTTGTCTCTTGCTTTTTTCAAGTTCTCTTCCTTTTTATTTCTTCTCATTGTTCCCCAAAGAAAAGCCACTGTTTGTATAGAAATTTGGAGCTAGAAAAGACTTTCTGATTTTATATATGGAGAAACTGAGATTCAATGTAAATGACTTGTTCACGGTCACTCAAGTAGTTTGTAACAGAGGTGAGACTTGAACCTGGATATCCTGGTCTCACCCCACCACATAGATGTAAGGTGTACCCCCTCTTGCTTAAGCCCCTTCCTTTGCCATTTTCCTGGTGGAGGGCAATGGCAATAAAATGAACAATATGTCCAAAAAAACCCTGGAAGCTCGGAAGTTTCACTAGAAAATCATTACAGGTGAGGGGAGTCAAAACAAAGACAAATTCTTCTTCTCAGATAAAACTCAGTAATGCTCATCTGAAAACTGGTAGAAGCACCCGAAGATGACTCCTAGTCATTTTGCAAGCCTTCCTATAAATCCTCCTGATGCCTCTGAAGATACTGCTTCTAACCAGGCCTGTAGTTGTCTCTCTCTGCTGTTAATTGACAAGGAAAGGTTTACTCGATGCAACAGAAATTCCTGTTTCTATTAGCACCAAGAGGGTACGTGATAACATATACTACTTTTTCTCCTTTTCTTTTTTCTTTTCTCAGCTCAAATTTAGTGCTGCTTGAGGAGCTAGAGGAAATCCATGAGCTGAATAGTCTGGAAGAATCAGCCCCTCACTAGCATTGCAATCAGACACACAGCTGTCAACAGGCCTGCTCAGCCTGGTTTTTCAGAGGCTGGTATTATTCAGTGAGAAAGAGAGAAAAAGAACAGAGTGAGAGATGCAGAGGGCACAAGTTTATGTGTGATAGATAAGTTATAGGAGTGTGTGTGTATGCGTAGGTATGTATGAGGGAATATAGATGAACAGGGTGCAAGAAGAGTTTGAGGTGTGAAGGACATGAGTGTGTGTATTGTATGAGGAGGAGAAAGAGGAGAAGAAAATATTATGAGGATAAAGAAAATGAGGAAGAATTCTAGAATGTGTGTGAGCTGAAGTAAGCTTCAGGGGAACATGGGAGGCAGAGTGGAAATGACAGAAATAGAGAATATGTTAGAATGTATGTGAGAGAAGGAGGGAGAGAGGGAGAATATGCATAAGTAAGAGAACTCTGGATGGGGAGAGGAGTGATTTAAGAGCAAATATTTCTCCTTTAGCTGGAGTGGCCATCAGTCAGTCAGTCAGTCACTCAGTCAGTCTGTTTGTCAGGCAGCGTCTGCCTCTCCCTCAGGGTTGTATAGAGCTGTAGGGGTTTCAGATGTATGGAGGTCATGTCCCATTTACAAGGAACTTGTCACCTGATAAGGAGACACAGGAGAGAGATCTGAGAGCCCAACACAGGGGAGAAAAGTGAAAACTCATGACAGCTGTGGGGAGAAAACTGATGGGCGGCACAGAGGATGCTAATTTTGAGATCAAAAAGAAGGGATGGATTAAATAAATTATAATACCAGGAATAATCATGTAGATATACACTGATAAGCATGAGAGAAATTCACAATTTTTTAGGACGTGAAAAAAGCAGGTTGTGAAACCATACAATATGACACAATGAAAAATTATATATTGAGATATATGAGAAATATCTGAAAGGATATCCACAAAATTGTTAATGGTTATTTCTGGATGGAGTCTCATTATTCTTTCCTTCATTTTAGATTTTTTTCCCAAGGAGCATAGATTTCTTTTATAATCAGGAAAAGAGAAAAAAGAGAGAGCACGAATGTGAATTGAGATAAGAGCAAGTGCACGTTTGTCAGCTCTGTCTTGGAGGATGGGAGAGGGCCTGCTTAGAGGTCCAGAACTAACCGATGATGCCCCACAATGACCAGTGGCCTCGCCCTGGAAGCTTCTCACCCACCCCCACCCAGCATCTGGCATTGTGGGATGGTCCGGTTGAGCCTTGGGAAGGTGCTTCCCCACCCCAGCAGAGTTGGGGCACAGCTGGAATGTATACTAGTGCCCAGGCGAAAGGGAAGGAGGAGGCAGGAGCAGCAGGCACTCCATCCAGGCTCCCCCACTTTCCAGTTCCCAGGCAGCCGGAGATGAGTCAGACCTCAGGGGGAGCAAGAACACACATGTTCTCCAGGTCAGATGGTCTCTGGAGGACGTCGGTGTCCTGCCCCATTGTGACACCAGGATTGGAAATTCTTGTGGCGAAAACCTAAGGAGCAGCTTCTTGGCAGCTGGCTGTGATTTATGGCCCTGATTAATTATTTCAGAGGAAAAGTATGGGTCGGAGGTTTGCTCACACTGTTGTGGCCACATGGTCAGGGGTAGCTCAAAAATCGGGCAAACGGGGGGAGGGTGGGGCTGGAATAAATGGCGATCATGATAAATAGCCTCTAGGCCTAACAGAGGATGCAGAAGGTGGATCACTGGACTTGAATGTTTTCTTGCTTCTATATATAAGTATTTTTAAATTATGAGCATCAAACAGAAAACAAATTCCTTACTAATTTAAATGCAATTGTTGACAGCTGCTTCTGCTCACAAAAAAGTTGTATCATTTCTCTCTAGAGGAGATAGATGGCTTCAAATTTACAAAAACTCAGTTTGATTAGGCATTAAGGGCAGGCAGCTCTCCCCGCCCTTAGTCCCTCACCAGGGGATGGCTGAGAGATCAAACAGAAAACTCTCTGATAAGAACTGAATAGAAAATATGGGGCTCAGAGAGTTTCAAAAGTAAGTGAAATGGTGGTAGGGGTGCAGAGTATGAAGAACCGCCACTGGAATGGCCCCAGTGTCTGGGGTGGCTTCAGGGCTTCTAAAAGAGGGGTTTCTTTTTTGTTTTGTTTTTTGTTTGTTTATATATATCTTTTAAAAGATACTTAGATTACATAAATGTTACACAAAAAATATAGGAATTCCCATATGCCCCACCTCCCACACCTCCCACATAAACATCCTTCACTAGTGTGGCACATTAATTGCAATTGATAAACACATCCTGGGGCTTTGCCATTAAGCATGGACCATAGTTCACATTAGACCACACTCTCTCCCACAGTTCTGCATGCTATATGATGATATAAAATGGCCTATATCTGTCATTGCAATGTCACTCAGCACAATTCCCAAGTCCTGAAAGAGCCCCTGTATTACAACTGCTATTCCCTCTCCCTGCCCCCAGAGCCTCCAGTGGCCACTGGCTCCACATCAATGTAATTTTTTCCATTGCTTGAATCACAATATGTCTACAGTAGAATACAAGTAAGTCCACTCTAGTCCATAGCTCTTTCCCCCTTCCTGAGGAGTCTGGGATGGTGCTGTCCACTCCACCTTCAATTGAGAGGGGGAAGAGGGGTTTCTAATATTCAGGTGCTTCTGTCATCAGTTCTGGGGCTCTGTAGTCCTGGTCATTACCCTATTAAAAACGCTGTTCAAGGGAAAGAGTGAAGTCCCACTGCAGGTCTCTGGTTAGATTGCCTGATTCAAGAGCCAGATGAGCCACTTAGGGATCTGTAACTCTGAAAAAGTTCCTTGACTTCTCTAAGGTTCAGCAACTTCACCAGGAAAATGGGAACAATAGTCCTGGGGAGAATTAAATGAAATAAAGTGTCTAAAGCACTTGATGCAGTACCTGGCTCATATTAACTGCCTAACGAGTGTCAGGGATGACGATGACGGCGATAACAACAACAAAACAGATGCAGCTGTGCCATGTTGCGGTTCATCTGCTAGTATTTCATATCAGCTGCAAAACCCACAGGAAGGGGGACCTGGCTGCACACCAGACGTAGATTAAATTAGTGCAGAGGTCCTCAAAGTATAATCTCCGGACCAGCAGCATCGGCATCACCTGAGAACTTGTTAGAAATGCAGATGTTCTCAATTAGACATTTCAGGTGTGGAGCCAGCAATCTGTATTTTAACAAGCCCTCCAGAAGATGCACGCTTAAATACCACAACAACAGAATTAGTGAATGCTGTTTTAGCGTCTTATAAGAAAGGAGTTAATTTTTCCACACTTGTTGAAATGTGGGTAGTGTACAATCATCATTTTCGTTGCATATGATTAGAAGCAAATATATGGTGGAGTCAAAATTTATTCAGGTGCAAAAAAGATAATTTTCTAAAACTTACTGATTTTGCTCTGGGATTCCCATTCTCTGAGGTAAATACTTCATCAATTCACAGTTCAAACTCCTATGAGGCTGTTTTCCCTTCTCCCATTCGCTTCCTAAGATGGCGTCCCGACGCAAGGGGGAGCTGAGGCGGCCTTTCGGCGGCAGGGGAGAGGTCTCTGCGCATGCTCAGCATCCTGCCCGAGCAGGTGCTGCTCTTCCCACCCACGTGGCTCTGCTCTGATGGCGGCTGGGCCCTGGCTGCCCCCACTGGCTCATTTGGTGCCTCGCGCTCGCACCTGCTGCTGGAAGCAGTGGTCCTCCTCAGAGAGTTCCCCACTGCAGTCCCCTCATCCCAATCCTTCAGAGACTTCCCTGGATCCAAGTGACTTGGACAGCAGAGAAAAGCCCAGATTGCCTCAAACCACGGAGAAGGCAAGTGGAGGAAGGCTTTTAATAAGAAAGGCCAAAACACTATTCCATAGCCAATCACTGCATTCACCTTCCCTCCCCCCCTTACTCCCTCCGTCCCTTCCTTCCTTCCTTTTCTTTAATGAAAAGCCAAAAGGAAAGACATGTGTCTTGGAAAGTGAGATTTAATAAAGGCTTTAACATTCTGGGTTGCCACAGCTGCTTAAACATTCAAGATTCTTCCCAAGAACTCGGTCTAGATTATGTGTCAAGACACATCAGGAATTAAATTTCTTTTCACCTCAGTTAGAACAAAAAGTAAAGCCTTAGTAAATTTGGGTTTAATATAAAACCAGATCTTTTCTGATTATTGTAGGTCACAGTCTTTCTCTTCACTGCTTTCTAGAATACATACTATATCAAAAATTTTCCTTTCTTTAGCAAATTTCATAGACAGTGAAGGCTTGTTATTAGCTTCATTTTCTTAAGTCTTGTTTCTACTCTACCTGAGTTGTAAGCCACTCAAGGATGATTTTAATAATCATAGCTGATAATAATTTGAGAGGTTACTGAGCACCAGGTGTATTGGGCAAGGTGGACTAGGTTATGCCGCAGTTAACAGATGACCTCAAAATCTCTGTGGATTAACACAACAAAAGTTTTTTTCTTACTCATTCCATGTGTCCATCGGGGTCACCAGGCAACTCTGTTCCACATAGCCACTCAGGATCCAAGCTGACAGAGGCTCCCTCTCAACCTGTCTCCAGTCTCCACAGGAAGTGACACATTATTTCTGCTCACATTTCATTGGCTAAAACAAGTCACATGATCACACTTAACTTTAAATTGGGTGGGGAGGTGCAATCCTATTATGTGTCTGGAAGGAAGAGAGCCAGAATAGTTAATAAACAGTGCTGTGCTAAGTGCTTGACTCGTGTTATAGCTCCATCTTTATAACTCCACGAAGGAGGAAGTGTATTCGTCTCGGTTTTTTCAGTATGGAAAACCAAGGTCACACAATGTGTAAATGGTGGACTAGGATTTGAACCCAGACCTGTTTAATTCCAATATCCCTGTTTATAACCGTAAGACTATACTGCTTCCCCTAGATTATTTTCTAGCTTTCTTTCAATTGCCATTTATGTCCCTAGACTACTCCTTTCAGCCACAATCTCATTTATAAACCAGCCATGTTAATTATACTTACTACAATGTGTCACCATGAACTCTATCCATTTCCACACTTTTATAGTCAAGCTGATTGAAAATTCTACATACATTAAGCATCAGTACCCCTTCTCAGCCCTCATCCTATCTCCTAGTAACCTATAGTCTAGGTTTTAACTCCATGTGTTTATTCTTTGTATTTAGTTCATATTATTGAGACCATACAATATTTGTCCTTTTGTGTCTGGCTTATTTCACTTAGCATAATGTCCTCAAGTTTCACCGGTGTTAACATATGTATCCCAATTTCATTTCTTCTTACAGCAGCATAGTATTCCATCATATGTATATACCACATTTTGTTTATCAATTCATTGGTTGATGGATACTTGGGTTGTTTCTATCTTTTGGCAATTAGGAATCACACTGCTATGGACATTGGTGTGCAAATGTCTGTTCGCGCCACTGTTTTCAGTTCTTCTGGATATATTCCTAGTAGAGGGATTGCTGGATCACATGGCAGTTCTATATTTAGCTTTCTGTGGAACCGCCTGTCTTCCAGAGGCTGCACCATTCTACATTCCCACAAACAGTGAAGGAGTGTTCCTATTTCTCCACATCTTCTCCAGCACTTGTTGTTTTCTGTTTTTTTAATAATGACCGTTTTATGAGGTGTGAGATGATATCACATGGTCATTTTGATTTGCATTTTCCTAATAGCTAATGGTATTGAACATTTTTTCACGTGCTTTTTCGCCATTTGTATTTCCTCTTTGGAGAAATGTCTATTTAAGTCTTTTGCCCATTTTTTAATTAGATTGCTCACTCTTTTATTGTTGAGTTGTATGATCTCTTTATATAGCATGGAAATCAAACCCTTATTGGAGATATGGTTTCCAAATATGTTCTCCCATTGAGTGGGCTGCTTTTTTACCTTCTTGACAAAGTCCTTTGAATTACAAGTGTTTTAAGTTTGAGGAGGTCCTATTTATCCATTTTTTCTTGTGTTGTTCCTCCTTTTGGTGTAAGTTTTAAAAAACCACCGTCTACCACCAGGTCTTGAAGATGGTTCCCTACATTTTCTTCTAGGAGTTTTATGGCTATTGCCTTTATTTTTAGGTCTTTGATGCATTTTGAGTTAATTTTTGTATAAGGTGTGAGATAGGGGTCCTCTTTCATTCTTTTGGATATGAATATCCATTTCTCCCAGCACCATTTGTTGAACAGACAGTTCTGAACCAGCTGGCTGGGTTTGACAGCTTTGTAAAAAATCACTTGACCTTAGATGTGAGGGTCTATTTCTGAGCCATCAAGTCAGTTCCATTGGTCTACGTGTCTATCTTTATGCCAGTATCATGCTGTTTTTAGAACTGTAACTAGCTAATATGATTTAAAATCCGGAAGTGAGAATTCTCCAACTTCATTCTTCCTTTTTAAGATGTTTCTGGCTATTCCAGGCCCTTACCCTTCCAACTAAATTTGAAAATTGGGTTTTCAATTTCTTTTAAAAAGGCTATTGGAATTTGTATCAGGATTGCATTGAATCTGTATATAAATTTGGGTAGAATTGACATCTTAACGATATCTAGTCTTCCCATCCATGAACACAGAATGTTCTTCCATTTATTTAGGCCTTCTTTGATTTCTTTTAGCAATGTATTGTAGTTTTCTGAATACAAGTGCTTTAGGTCCTTGCTTAAGTTTATTCCTAAATATTTGATTCTTTTTGTCGCTATTGTAAGTGGAATTTTTTCCTGGACTTTCTCCTCAGATTGCTCATTACTAGTGTATAGAAACACTACTACGAGTTAATTTTTATTGAGCTACCTATTAAGGCACAAAGTTTGTGTTTTATGTGTGTGATCTCACTTAATTGTCAACTTTGTGAGGTGACTTAACTATGAGCCCGTGCTACAGAAAACAGGGTTAGAGAAATTATGATCTCACAGGGAAACGTAACCTTTATCTAACTCCAGAGAATAGTCCCTCAACCTGCATTCTACTGCAGCATTTGTCAGCATGAATGTCATTCATGAGAGAATCTGAGGGGCTTATCCCAGTACAGGTTCCTGGCCCAATCTGACCTACTGAATCAGCTTTCGGGGGGGGGGGGGAGGGGGGCGTTCTTTTTGTTTGTTTGTTTATTTTTGTTTTAGGAGGTACCGGGGATTGAACCCAGGACCTCGCACATGGGAAGCAGGTGCTCAACCACTGAGCTACACCTGCTCTCAGAGGGGGTTCTTTTGCTTTCCACAGCCCTGTTGCCACTCTCCATTCTTGGTTAGCCCCCAGCCCCTGGCATAGCACCCTGCTCCTGGTTATGACTCGGTGAATCAAAGCTCTTTTATAACAAACAACAAAACCCCAGCGTGCCACCAGACCAAAGGAGATGATTATTACTTTGCCATTTTGCCAGCGCTTAAAGAAAAGGGTGGAGAAACGACTGCATTTGGCCTGGGTTCCTGGGAAAAATCCCTGTCATCAACATTTTTTAAAAAGACTTAAGGCAGTAAGGGAGGGGGAGACATCAGAATTATTTCTCACTGAAATTAACTCTACATTTAAGTCATAATTACAGAGCCCATCACTGACCTGAGGCAAAATCCAAAGACATTAAGATTCTCTGAGTGTAGACACTAGGTCCTCGTCCCCCTCCATATTCCACATGAAAGCAGCTAGATTCTGATGCTCTGAAATCAGAAAGAGCAGGCCTACCGTGTACAGTTGTGCAGGTTGAGTACTGCATAATCCTGGGTGTGCCATTCACATAGACTGTGATGTATGTGCTGTGAGTAGAGGGCACATATGTGAGTCAAGGAACCTGGTTTCTGAGCCAGTTTCTTTTCTAGCTGTGTGGCTTGGATGTATTTCAACTTCTCTACACCCTTAAAATGTCATGATTTTGTGAGGCGTGGTATACTGGGATTTTATATTTAGTGAATACTTTTTGTGTACCAGGCCCTATCCTAAGTGCTTTAGGTCATCTAAACCTCTCAACCTTGTAATTACTCTATCACTTGGCACCTTTTTACAGATAAGGAAACAGAAGCACAGAGAGGTTAAATAAAATTTGTTCAAGGCCACCCAGCCTCTAAGTGGTAGAGGCAGGATTCAAACTCAGGCCGTTTGGCTCCCAAACTCAATTCTTAGCCGTTATGTGCTATCAGCTCCATCCTGTGATACCAGAAGGCAGCAGGTACAAAAATTGGGCATCTAGAATGAACTGGTCCAATTTACTCAGGGCTGGCCAGAACCCACTCCATGGTTGTGCTCAGTTCTGGGGTCCTACTTAAAAAGGGGCATAGACAAATTGGAGGCAATCCAGAGGCGGATTAGTGCAGTAAGAGGGCTGGAGCAAGTCAGCAATAATAAATTCACTCTCACTGTCTGACTGTGTGAAATGTTTAACTTGAGTTGTTTTATTTAAGTCTTTACAACATTCCTATGAAGTAAGTCCAAATATTAACTTCATTTGATAGAGAAAGAAACTAAAGCACAGAGAGTTGCCAGGATACAAACCCTGGCAGTGTGAATCCAGTCTGTATATTAAGCCAGCACTTCTGACAAAGGGGAAGTGTTAAAATGCAAATTCTGACTTCGTGGTCTATGGTCGGAGTGAGATGCTCCCAGGTGCTGCTGCTGGCCCAGAGTAGAGCAGGGAGGCTTTCAACCACTCTGCTTACCACCCCCAAAGTGAGTGGTGATGGGAGGAACCAAGGGCGGTTATCCTGGAGGCAGCTCAGTAGAATGGAGTTAAAGAATGTCACGGCCGTCCTAAGGCAAATCAGCTTGATGTTTAGGGCTGCAAGGAAAGGAATGACGTGGATGCATCTCTTTTTCCAGACCTGACCTTGTCCCCTGGGTTCAGACATCTATATCCAGCTGCACCCATGGCCTTGCCCCCTGATTTCCCACCTCAGTCACCCACATCAGGGACATGGCACCATTCTAGACCACACGCAGTCACTCCAATATCCAGTCAGTTATCAAGGTGTATTAGTCAGCCAAAGGGGTGCTGATGCAAAATACCCGAAATCTGTTGGCTCTTATAAAGGGTATTTATTTGGGGGTAGAAGCTTACAGTTACCAGGCCATAAAGCATAAGTTACTTCCCTCACCAAAGTCTATTGCCACGTGTTAGGACAAGATGGCTGCTGACATCTGCCAAGAGTTCAGGCTTCTTGGATTCCTCTCTTCCCGGGGCTCTGTTTCTCTCTGGGCTCGGCTGCTGTGCTCTCTTCACAAGGCCACCTGTGGACTCTCAGGTGAATGGCTCTGTCTCTTTCCCCAGGGCTTCTGTGTAAGGAGCTGTCTCTATTCCTCTGTGTTCTTCTCCTGTGTGTTCACTTCCTGTGATCCAGCTCAAAACTCTAACTCTCTTCTCTGCTGTGTAGTTTTTCTCTGTGGGTCCCCGCCCACCAAAGAGGTGGGGACTCAATGTCCTACTGATGTGGCCCAATCAAAGCCCTAATCATAATTTAATCATGGCAAGGTATAGACCAGTTTAAAAACATAACCCAATATCTATTTTTGGAATTCATAAACAATGCCAAACTGCCACACAAGGGCTGCCCATTTTATCTCCTATTTCTTGGAAATCTCCTCCCTCTGTTTCTCTGCCTCAGCAGTGTTAGTTCAGTCTCTGCAGTTTTTCCCTCAGACCACTATTCTAGCTTCCATGTTGGCCTCCTGGCTGCCAATCTGGCCTCTCCACCCCCTTCTCCGCAGTATGGCTTCCAGAGTGAACTTTCTGAGGCCCACATCTCACCACTCATGTCCTTGGCTTAGAACCTGCTCATGGATAAAACCTGAGCTCCTTAGACTGGCCAAGGCCCTCTTCAGCTAGATGTCTATGTACTTCTCTAGCCCCATTTCCTCCCACATCCTGCCTTGAACTTCTACCTTCTTCTAACACTCAAGTGCTTAGAGTTTTCCTCAGCACCTCACTGTTTCCTGCCTCCAGGCCTCATCCAGGCCAGTCACAGCCCCTGAGAAGACCTTTTCCTGCCAACCCACACACATCCTTCAAGACTCAGCAGAGCAGTGCTCCTCTAGGAAGCCCTCGACCACCCTTCTCCGGGTTCCCAAATAGGTTCATTTTAACACCTGGCCTCACTATATGATATTTAATCTATTATACACTAATGGATAAAGATTATCTGTGAATGTATCTGTCTCTCTCTCTGGGGTATACACGAGCCAATTATGTTTTATTCATAGGTGTATCAGTACCATCTTATGCAAATGTTTGTCAACATATGGTTGTATGTGTAAAAGGAACTTGGAGCAATCTTTGACTCCCCTTTCACTTTCACATCTGTAGCTAATCAAACACCAAGTTCTATTGGTTCTGCCTTCAAAATATGTCCAGAATTCCACTGCTTCTTATCAATTTTTGCCTGGATAACCACAACAACCTCTAAAGTGGTCTTTGCTCTGCTTATCTCCCAAGCTCTCTTTGTTCTCACACAGTGGCCAGGGTGATGCTTTGAAAACTTCAATCAGATCACCTCACTCCTCTGCTCAAAACCTTCCAGTGGCTTCTCATCACACTTTGGGTGAAGCCCAAAGTCCTTAGCATGGCCTAAAAGGGCTTTGCATTCTTCCCTGATCTCATTTGCCTGCCTTTCTTTCCCATGCTCACGACTCTCCAGCCATCCTGCCCTCCTTGCCATTACTCAGATATGCCAAGCATGTTCCTACTTTGGGACTTCACAGTTGAGGCCCCTCTGTCTGGAATGTTCTACCCTTCGGTATCCAGAAGGCTCCCTCTCTCATTTGTTAGGTGTCTTCTCAAAGGTCACCTACCCAAAGTGGCCTTTACTGACCACCTGTGTTTTTTTTTTAATTGTTTCTTTTTTTTTGCTTTGGTCTTTTTTTTTTATGTTGACTTATTAATTTTTTTTACTTTATTTTTTACATTAATAATTGAAAATATAAACAATTAAAAACTAAAAGTAAACACAGATGAATAAATATATATATTTCTCAATTAAATGTACTGGATACATATAAAAATTTTTTTGAATCAAACAATGTGTTACACAATATATTTGGTTCATAGTAACACGTTCATACAGTATTTATCCTTTTGTGTCTGGCTTGCTTCACTCAACATAATGTCCTCCAGGTTCATCCATGTTATCATATGCCTTATGACTTCATTTCTTCTTACAGCTGCATAATATTACATCATGTGAAAAGACCACAGTTTGCTTATCCATTCTTTTGTTGATGGATACCCAGGTTGTTGCCAACTTTTGGTAATGGTGAATAATGTTGCTATGAACATCGGTGTGCAGATGTCTGTTCGTGTCACTGCTCTCAATTCTTCTGGGTATAGACCCAGTAGCAGTATTGCTGGGTCATGTGGCAAGTCTATATTCAACTTCTTTAGGAACTGCCAAACAGTCCTCCACAGTGGCTGTACCATTCTGCATTCCCACCAACAGTGAAGAAGTGTTCCTATCTCTCCACATCCTCTCCAACACTTGTAGTTCTCTGTCTTTTTAATACTGGCCATTCTGATAGGTGTGAAATGATATCTCACTGTAGTTTTGATTTGCATTTCCTTAGTCATTAGTTGAGCACTTTTTCGTGTGTTTTTTTTGCCATTTGTATTTCTTCTTTGGACAAATATCTATTCAAGTCTTTTGCCCATTGTTTAATTGGGTCGTTTGTCTTTTTATTGTTGAGTTGTAAAATCTCTTTATATTTCCTGAATATTAAACCGTTATCAGATATGTGACTTCCAAATATTTTTTCCCATTGAGTTGGCTGCCTTTTCCCCCTTTTGACAAAGTCCTTTAAGGTGCAAAAGTGTTTAATTTTGAGGAGGTCCCATTTATCTATTTTTTTCTTTTGTTGTATGTGCCTTGGGTGTAAGGTCCAAGAAACCACCACCTACTACAAGGTCTTGAAGATGTTTCCCTACATTTTCTTCTGGTAGTTTTATGGTCCGGGCTTTTATGTTTAGGTCTGTGATTCATTTTGAGTTGATTCTTGTATAGGGGGTGAGATAGGGGTCCTCTTTCATTCTTTTGGTTATAGATATCCAGTTCTCCCAACACTATTTGCTGAAGAGACTGTTTTTTCCCGTTAGCTTGGGCTTGGTAGGTTTGTCAAAAACCAGTTGACTGTATAGGTGAGGGTTTCTTCCTGGGTTCTCAATTCTATTCCACTGATTGATGTGTCTGTCTTTATGCCAATACCATGCTGTTTTGACCACTGTAGCTTTGTAACATATTTCAAGGTCAGGCAGTGAAATTCCTCCCTCATCGCTCTTCTTTTTTAGAATGCTTTTGGCTATTCGGGTGCACTTACCCTTCCAGATGAATTTGGTAATTGCCTTCTCTAATTCTGTAAAGTAAGCTGTTGGGATTTTGATTGGAATTGCATTGAATCTATAAATCAGTTTGGGTAAGACTGACTTCTTCACAATATTTATTCTTCCAATCCATGAACACGGAATGTCTTTCCATTCATTTAGGTCTTTTTTAAATTTCTTTTAGCATTGTTTTGTAGTTTTCTGCATATAGGTCCTATACTTCTTTGGTTAAATTAACTCCTAGGTATTTGAGTCTTTTGTTGCTATTGAAAATGGAATTTTCCCCCTGATTTCCTCCTCAGGTTGTTCAGTACTAGTGTACATAAACATTACTGATTTTTGCGTGTTGATCTTGTATCCTGCCACTTTGCTGAACTCATTTATTAGCTCAAGTAGCTTTGTCATGGATACTTCAGGATTTTCTAAGTACAGGATCATGTCATTC
>JAQZBX010074620.1:0-14768 GCA_029593785.1 Cabassous unicinctus
TCACACCCAGAGGAACAGACCAATTTACAAACAGAATCCTTCTTTTTGAAATTCATAAATAATATCAAACTGCTACAGTGGGCTTTTCTTTGGGGGGATGATAATCCAATACTACTGTTAGTTTATTTTGTTGCTAATTTGTTCTACCTTTGGATGCTGGGAGTTCTTTCAGGTTGGCTTCTGGGTCCCTTTGACATATATTTGCCCGCATCCCATCCTTTTTTTTTTTTTTTCCGTAATTTATTTTGAATGCCTTCTTACTTTCTGGCACCAAAAGATGCTCCAGACTTGTACTTTCCTGTCCCACAAGTAGAATCAGCTAGGAAAAAAACATATGTATTTTGTATGTATACACATATGCACACTGACATGGAAATATACAATGGCTATTTCCCTGTCTCTTCATCTATATGGTCATGAGTTCACACTCATAAGCCCCTCAGCCCCACGCCTGGGGTCGTTCTAGCCTTCCAGCTGTCTATATTTGTAAATTCCTGGTCTGACAGCGAGAACCCTGGCTCCCATTAACCCCAATATCTTGACGTGTTTGCTCTGACCCTGCCTATGGTGCCCGTCTCCTGACCCTGCTGGCATCCCCTCAGACCCTGCCCCTGCACCTCTGCCCACCTCCTGTGGCATCCCCACGGGAAAGGGGAAGTAGGAGGCAGGACAGGGCAAGCACCACCTCAGGCTGCGGCCCTGGACATGCAAGACCACCTCCTGGGCTTGTCCTTCCCACACAGGCTTCTGTGGCAAGTGCTGGTCACAGCTTTCTCTGGGGTCTCGGTGGTCTCCTGCTAGCCTGCCCCGAGACACCCTGGGGTCTGCCGAGGCAGGTGCTGTGTCAGGCGCGGGGAGGTTTCCTTCCTGCCAAAACAGAGCCCTTGATAAATCCGTGGCTCCCGAAGCCTCTTTCCATGGGCAGAGCAAAGCCTTTCGGCCCGAGCAGGGCCTGAAACGCTCACCTGCTCCATTTGAACCCCTTTTGGTTTCACCGACTTGCCCAGACCAGCCCCTGCATCTGCTACCTGCCTGCTGTGGCTTCTCGTTGCTCCTGGGATACTGGGTGCCCCCTCCTCGTAGGAGACCCACAAGGCTTGGCCACAGCGATCCCTTCCTGAGGGCAGCCTCTCTGGAGACATCTGGTTCCCCTGCTGGATGCTTCTTTCTGCCGCTGAGCCCACCCCAACCGTGTGCCCAGAGACCAGGCCCGTCTCCATCACAAAGGCTTAGAAGTCGGAGGTGAGTGCATCGGCCGACGTTCTCCAGAGCAACAGGGCAGCGGGACGCGTGTGTGTGAGTACGGTCTTAGTTTGTCGAGGCTGCTAAGGCGAAGACCACACAGTGGGTTGCCTTCAACAATGGGGATTTCTCGTCTCACAGCTTTGGCGGCCAGGAGAGGGCCGGCACCGAGGCGTCGGCCCGGCCGGCTGTCTCCCCGGCTGGCTGTCTCCCCACGGCCGCCGCGCTCTGGCTCTGGGGCTGGCCCACCACAGCCCCTGGGGCCCCTTGGCCTGCGCCTCCGCCTCCGTCACGTGGCCTCCTCCTGTAGGTCTCTCTGTTGGCTGTGCCCAAGTTTCCTCTGCTTACAGACTCCAGGCACGTGGGTGGATCCCTCCCTGATGCAATTGGGCCTCCTCTAACCAGGCTCTTATAAGACCCTGTTCACAAACAAGCCCACACCTTGGCTAACAACACCTTAAAGGTCCTGTTCTCAAACGGGTTCACGCCCACAGGGTGGGGTTAGAATTTGAACACGTCTTAATCGGGGAAAGCAGTAGGCTCACATGATTGTGGGAGCTGCCAAGCCCAAATTCCAGAAGGCAGGTTGGAGGCTGGGAATCCTGGGAGGCGTGGAGGGTGCAGTCTGGGGCAGGATTCCTTCTGATTCTCGACACCCTCCGCTCTCGCTGTGCAGACCTCCCCTGCTGGCTGAGGGCCACCGGCTGCAGGCGCTAACCCGTCAGCAGCCACCAGGCAACGATTGTGTAAGCCGCTGGGCCCAGAGCCTCGCCAAGGTGGCACATGAAATCGCCCAGCCCAGCGAGCGTGCAAGTCTGTTCTCAAAACCAGGTCCTGGTGGAGTCAGCAAACTGGCAGGTCTGTCTGAGTCAGTTTCACTCAAACTGATTAGTGTCCCCTTTGATCACCACCCTTTGTTGGACTCACCCTGCTTTTTATGACGCATTGTAACACAATGTGCTGTTTCTCTCCATTCATCACTTAATAGATCAGAGTGCCGACAAACAGCTTATCTGCAGGGAGCTGGAGCAGGTGGGAAGGAGTGCCGACCTCAGAGGCTTCGTCTAGAATGCTGCATCTGAATGCAGCCTAACTGGAGACTGAGAAAAGGTAAACCAGCATGCTCCAGTGAGGTATCCACTAAGGGTTTACAAAGCCGTAGCCTGGACAGTGTTCTGACATTTTGGCTTTTTTTATATACTATCAGAGACAGAAAGTGATTTTTTTTTCATTTGGGCCTCTCAAATATGTATAATGAAAATAACCAGCAAATTAGCTAAAAAATGCACAATGCTGAATTTGTACCTTTTGGTGTGCGTCACAGGAAAGGTTGAGGTTTCAGAAAGGCTTGGGAGAAGTGGATGTGGCTTAAGCAGTTGGGCAACCGCCTCCCACATGGGAGGTCCCAAGTTCGGGTCCCGGTGCCTCCTGAAGAAGACAAGCAGACACAACGAGCCGACACAAGGAGCAGAGACAATGAGCAGACACAACAGGCAGAGACAACAAGCAGGCAACGAGCAGACATAGCCCTCGGGGGGCGGTGAATAAAGAAAGGCCTGGGTGCGAGGCAGCATCTTGTGTGCTTCAAGGGGGAGGCACTTGGGTACCTGACCCTTGGCCGATGCTCCCTGGCCCACATCCAATACTGAACATCCTCCCTGTGTAAGAAAGATACTGGTGGGAATGGTGTTTGACAGGAGGCTTTCCATGGGGAGATGGGGCACTTCATGTGGGATCTGAACGCTGCCTGGGGACCTGCCCGAGCCACAAGGCTGCTCAAACATGCAGTGGTACCTGCAGCTTCCCATCAGAATAACATCTGGGCATCATGGCTTAGCTTTCTAAATGCCCCTGTTACCATGGCAAAGAAATATCTTAAACGTTAATAACCACCAAAATTCTAGATTAACCACTTATTGCCCAGCAGCTAGAAAACCCCAATAAAATAGGATGAGGGTTCTCTGGGCACTTGGAGTGGCCAATGCCTGAAAAGGTAGGGGCAGTTCTGTTGGAAGTGGGTAGAAGGGCAAAAATAAACATATTCCCCTTCTAGGGCAAGAGGCCGTGAAGGGGCACAGGCATGGGTGTGGCGAGAAGGCCTCTAGGGCCACCTGCAGGGGGCGTAAGGTAGCTCAGGAGGAGGGAAGGCGGACCAGTCCTTTTAGTGCAGTTGTAGGTGAGCCCTGTGACCCCACTGTGAGTAAGACCCTTGGATGAGGCCACTTCGTATAAAGTGTGGCCCACCTCATTCAGGATGGGTCTTAATCCACTTACTGGACTCCTTTATAAATGGAATGAATACAGAGAGAACGCCATGGAAGCAAGAGCAGAGATTAATGAAACCTGGAAGAGAAGGGAGAGACCAGCAGATGGCGCCACGCGCATCGCCATGTAGCGGAGAAGCCCAGGACAGGGGTCACCGATAGCCAGCCCCAGAATGCCCGTCCTGGGAAGAAAGCATTGTATTGCTATGGACTTGATTTAGACTTCTCACCTCAAAACTGGAGCTAATAAATCCCCATTGTTTAAGCCAGCCCTTTGCCTGGTATTTGCTCTAGCAGCCAAGGGAACTAAAACATTTCCTGTCCTCTCTCAAGAGTTTGGGGGAAGGAGAGCAACTTCAGAGGAGAATAAGAAAGCCCAGACCTACTGAGGGTTCCCTCACTTTCATATAGCAAACCCAGCTCACATTTGCTCAAGCAAAAAAAAAAAATTTGGTTCATTCTCTAAAACCTGCCAAAATTAATAAAGACTCCTCTGTCTGGACCAGACTGTACTTTGATTCTTGCAATTGCAGTAGAAGGGATTTCAGGATGTCAAAATGCAGAGATCGGTGAAATAGTTTCATAGGTCCTTTATTCCTGTAGGCCCAATTATTATAAACTAAAAAAGAGCAAATAAAATCAAACATCAAATCTATGTATCACCTGCACTTCCTCCGAACCTCTACCTGAACATCCAAATCTTCAATCATTCCCAGAGTCCTGCACCAAATATCTGTGATTATACTCTCAGAGACGGGGGCGGGCAGAAGTTCAGCCAGGTTGCCAGGCCAGGAAGGGGGCAGAGGGTATTCTAACTTCGTTGATTCTGCTCGGTAAGTTTCAGACTGGGGCTCAGAAAACATTGAGTCTTGGCTTTCTTTTCACTTATTTGGAATACATGCTCTACTTTTCCCCGTAGAGATGCATGTCAGAAGAGCAAGCAAGTGCTCTCTCTAATCAAAGGTGTTTTATTTAAAGATTTTATTTACTTATGTGTGTATTTATTTCTCCCCACCCCATCGTTGTTTGCATTTGCTGTGTCTGTTTTCTGTGTGCTCGTCTTCCTTTTTAGGAGGCACCGGGAACCAAACCTGGGACCTCCCGTTTGGGAGGGAGGTGCCTAATTGCTTGAGCCACCTCTGCTCCCTGCTTTGTTGGGTCTCTCATTATGTTTTCCTTGTGTCTCTTGTTGCGTCATCTCGCCGTGCCAGCCCATCGTGTCAACTCTCTGTCTTGCTCGTCTGTTTTAGGAGTAACTGGAAACTGAACCTGGGACGTCCCATGTGGTAGGTGGGCACCCAACTGCCTGAGCCACATCTGCTTCCCTCAAAGGGGATTTAAGCAGCTATCATGGGGTCTCCCCCTGCAATAGGATAGGAAGCCTGTTTTCTGTAAGGGACACAGTGACCTTGGCATTCCTTGCTTAAGGATAGTTAGGAGGGTTGTTCTTGTCAGAAGGACAATCACCGTGTGGTGGAACTGGGGGCCTCCGGTAGCTGTGCAGAAGGGACGTGAAGGGCGCCGGCCAAGAGGCCGCGGCACGCAGGGGCCCTGGCCAGCATGCTCTCTTGCCACCAGCAGATCGTCTGACGCGGCCTCCACTTAGCAGCCCCGAGAGAGCGGATATGCCGATCACCCCGAGTCTGTCTCGACCCCGGAGAAGGGCTCAGACGCAGCTGCTTGGCCGACTCATCTCTGGGCTGACTTTGGCCAGGCCTGGGTCAAGGAGCCATGTGTGGTGTCTGAGGGTGGGGAAGTGGCGTGGCATGGCTGGCCATCAGCAAAGAGCGGACTAAGCGAGAAGCAGGGCCGGTAACCAGAAGGGACATCCACCCATCCTACGGGACTGCATGTGGAGCAGGGAGACCCGGCCCAGCCCCCAGGGTGGGCTGTCCTGAGGCAAGGGTCCTCCGCCGGGCCGCGGGAGACCCAGCCTGGCCTTGATGCTTCACCTGGGGCTGAGAGGGGCCGAGGCAAGCTCTGGGCACAAGAAGCCACTTGTGGGCTACACCGATAACTTACGTAAGCTTCGCCTGGGCTGGTGATAACAATCGCGGTAAGTAATTATAATAAGTAATTGCAGTAAGTGAAAACTGATTTCCCACACACTTCAGATTTACAGATATTTTTCTCATTAACTTTTGAGTCTTTCACTCATCTATTAAAAATAGAGTATTTATTAGGTGCCAAATTATAAATACCTCTTAATTATAGATCAGTTTGAAACCTCTCAGGAATGTATTGTTCTTTAAGCATAGATTGAAATTGTATTAGCTATAACTATTCAAAAAGAATTTATTGAAATTTAATAGGCACCAACCTCACAAGATAAATTACATAGATTTTCTATGTATTATTTTACATTATATTATATATTTTACATCTATGTATGTAGGTTAGTGTATTTATACAGTCTCTTCCTCACAGCAGTTTAGTCTTTTCAAGATGGAATTTTCCATCTCTGAATCAGAGACTAATACCGGGGGGCCGTAAATCTGATGAAATCTGAGGCTCCTTGGGAAGCAATCCAGGCTAGTGTGTGACCTTGAGCTCGTGGCCTCATGATAGGGTTGTCAGAGCTTTAGTTTCTGTATCTGTAAATGAGATTGTTGGGTCAGGTGAAGTGTAAAATCCCATTTAAGTCTAGAAATTCCAAACTTCACATTAGCAGTTGGGGTCTTAGCCTGCCAGAGCTGCTGTAACAAACACCGCAGACGGGCGGCTTAAAGGACGGGTGTCTGTCGGCTCTCGGCTCGGGGGCTGCGAGGGCAGCGTCGAGGTGTGGGTCGGGCCGAGGTGCCCCTGCGGCCTGCGGGCTCTGCGGTGGCTGCCGGCGGCCGGCAGCTCTGTCCCCGCCTCGTCTGTGCGCCCTCCTCTGCGTCTGCCCCTCTGCCCGATTCCCTCGGGCCTCGCCCTGACTCTCCACGTCTCCAGAGCGCCTGGTGGCAAAGGGCTCGCCCCCAGGACGTGGCCACGAGCCACCACGGCGGCGGGCAGTGATGACCTAGCAGTGGAAGCCTCCTTTCCCGCGGCTTCCCTCCTGCTGAACTCGCCGGCCACTCGGCACCGCACGCGAGGGAGGGCAGGAGCGCACGCCCGCAGGTCCGGCCCCTTGCGGTCAGTGCTTCAGTTAAAGTCCAGTGAAGTCGGAACCAAACACAGGCACTTTTTTTTTTTTCCCTTCAGAGCATCTCATAATGGATTTCTCATTAGAATGTTCTTCTCATCCTTTGAATTTCTGAAGCCCTCTAATGACAATTATAAAACTCTCAGTGGGCCAGGCTGCTACGACCAGCACCGCACACAGCTTGGCTTAAAGGACCAGCGGGGATCGGCTCGCGGCTTCAGAAGCTGGGAGCCCAGACTCGAGGCGGCCGGCCCTGCTTTCTCCCGCAGCCTGCGGGGTCCTGGAGCCGGGCCCGCCTGGGGTCTGGGGAGCCTGCCCCATCTGCCACAGCCCTCAGGGGTTCCGCGGGGCACCCGCTGCTCTGCTCGGCTGGAGCCCGAGCACCCGAGAGGCAGGGGCGGTGGCCGGCGCCGGTGTCTGTCCCCAGCGGCACTTTGCGGACAGCGGGTTAACACAGAATGAGTGAAATGAGCCAAGTCGCCTGGGCCTTTCCTGTCTGATGTAGTCGGCTGCTTGTGTGCATGATCCAGAAGAGTGGAGGCTGTCGGGGGGAAAATGCAATAATATATCATGAGGAAAACATTTTCAGAATGGAATCAAGTGCCCTTTTCTCAGTAGCGCTTAAATTTCCATTTAATGCGATTATAGAATTTTTTTTGAACAAAGTGTTGATTCCTCCATATTCTTATAAACATTTATCCATAAAGTCTTTAATTATTCCTTTACTCAGCTTTCCTACGGAAAGATCAAGATTGCTTAGAGGTGTGACAGCAGCAGCTTAAAAATATCAAATTTTTTCACTGAAAATGCTAGGAAGATGTTTCTACATCTGGTTAAAAAAGGTGGAGGGGGGATGGAGAATAGTGGTACATCAAACCATCCTTTCCCAACAATGCTTCTATGCAAAGATGTATGTAGGGACATTTTTCTCACAGAGCCCCGATTTGGACTGAAAAAGCCCAGGGGTGGCTGGCAGGCTGTTGTACAAATTGCTTCCTGCCTGTTTCTAAAGCATTCCCTGGTTATTTCTGTTACTGCCCCCTCCCCACATTTTAGTTGAGTGATAAGGGAATCAAGGGTTAACATGAGAAATGGATTAAGATTACAAATATTTTTATCCCTGCCTCTTGCCATTACTTCTACTTGAACTGGTCCTTCCACTCATTCGGTCAGTCGCAAGAACCTGTATTGACTGGTAGATACGTGTTTGTGTACATGTGTGTGTCCAGTGTGTGTGCAGACATTTTTGATCATTATTTTTCCCTATTAATTATTTAACAAAAAATCAAAGGGCTAAGCATAATAAACTATAATATTGTGAAGAAACAATTTATTTTCTTCTAAATACTTCTATAGTAGCATCAGCTTGAGTGCAGGGGTCCAAGTCCCATCCCAACAAAGGATTGTGGTTGAGATCTGTTTCCATGAGTCCCTGGATGCTTTCGGGGTGACAAGAGCAAGCTGTTTGTAACCCTGATGATTTGGGGTGCGGCCACATTTTCAGATGTAAGGGAAAGTATGAGTTCATATAGTTAAAGTCTCAAGTCAGTCTCGAAGGGAAGAGGAAATCTAAAAGTAATAATGTTAAAAAATCACCTCAGCTTCATGTGAAGTCATTCATTTCTCACGAATCCAAAATAGGAATCCATGTTACTGTAATATTTCAGATTATAGGGCTATTAATTTTTGGACATTATTCAGGTGATTAACCATTTTATCTGAACATCTGTTCTAGAAGAATCTCAGGACCTTGCATTCAGGGATTCATGCCTGACTGTGGTGTAAGAGGAAGGAAAGAGGGCACGGGGTAGGCAAAGGAAAAGAAGGAGGACGGGTGGAAGTCCTGGTGTCCTCCGCCCCCTCTGTCGTGGGTCCAGGCCACCGTCTTCTCCTGCCAGGAAGCCAGGAAGGCTGCGAAGACCTCTGAACTCATCTCTTTGCTAAAGCGTTCCCAGCAGATTTACGGCCACTTTTTAAATGTACGTCAGATCATGTGCTTTTCCCCACAGAAAACCCTCCAAAGGCTCCTCATTGCTCTCAGAGCCTGAGCTCCACCCTAGACCCTGAGAGAGCTGCCCATCACTCTGTGTCCCTCTCTCTGCTTCCGCCATGCAGCCCCTTTCCCGTGTTTCCAGCTAGCTGAGTCTGCTTCCAGCCTTGCGCTCTGGCCTGCACGTTGGACGGGTCCTGCTGCTGTTCTCGTGGCCAGCTCATTTTTGTTATCAGTTTGGCTATTAAGTGTCATCTTTGTAGAAAGTTGTTTCTAAGACCTCCAAGTCAAATGTAGCTATCTAGCTTTCAGTGGAGGCGAGCTGGAAGATGGAGTACTCAAATAGACATTTGAGTACAAAGTTGGACCAATGACTCATAAATTATACCAAAATAAATTCAAAATGTTCAAAGATTTAAATAAAAGAAAGCCCCTCAAATAGTGGAAAAACAAGGCAAAATTCTTTTATAATCTTGGAATTGGGAAGGTTCTTTCTTCAACTAGGACACAAAATCCAAAAGCTAGAAAACAGTTGGTGAATTTGACTATTAAAAAAATCTTTGTGGAAAAAGAAACCAAAAGAAAAATAAAAAAAACCTATGACAATCTGGAAGAAATTGTATGCCCCTATGTCCAAGAGGATTTAACAAATGGATAATTTCCTTATTGTATAAAACTATAAAACATTAACAAAAATGTCAACCATACTGTAAAAAAATCGGTAAATAATATGGACATGCAGTTTATAGAAATGGAAATAATGACTCAAACACTTGAAAAGGATGTTCAACTTCATTTATATTAAGTGAACTACAAATTACTCTCCTTAAATGACACATTTCTAACCTACAGAAGAGGAAAGGCACTCTCCTGCACCTTGTTTATTTCACTTCATATCCTGGAAACATTTTCACGTGAGGACGGAAACGCCTCCTCACACTTGCAGGTGTCCCGCTGTGCACGAGCCGAATCCGTGCACACGCTCCTGCCGGCGGCCACTTGGGCTCTTGCCTCTCTTCCGCCTCTTAAAGAGTTGATATCGGTGAGGCCATGTGGAAACTGGTGCTTCCACACATTGCCGGTGGGGATATAAACTGGAACAATTCTTACTAGGAAACTCGGCAATGGCATCAAAATGACAAAGAAAGGTACCCATTTCATGCAGAACTTTCACTCCTAGGCACTTCTCCTACAGAGGCACTTGCACGTGTGAGACATGCCCACAGGGGCTCCTTTACCCAGCTGGTTTGCAAAACGGGAACCGTCTCAGCTCCAGGCGACTGAGGACGTTCGGAGATCAGGGCCACCCTCGCCCTGGAGGACTGAGGGCTTTCTCTACGCCCTCCCTGGAAAACACCCCCGAGTGTCAGGTGCGACGAGCAGGTCCAGGAGAGTGTGCCTGATAAGCTGCCGCGTGCGTGAGAGGGGCAGAGCTCCGTGCTTAGACGGAAGTCTCAAAGAGCCCACGTGAAAGCAACGGCTGAATGAGGGGTGACTGGGAAGCTGCTTCAGCATCTTGACGCTCTGCTGCCTCCCTGTATCGCCCCTTTCTCCAAGCTGCGTGCATCGTGCGCGTGTTCTCGTCTTGTGCTGCAGGCTGGCTCGATGTCCGAGGGGCCTTGTCTGCTTCTTCCTTGGGAAGGAGCACCCAAAGCTGACCCGAGCTCCATGTGGGGGACGTCACTGTTTGCCAAGGAAGCGTCGTTTTCCGTGGGCCCTGTCTCTGGTGTACTTCGGCGTCCGTGCCGGGCTGCAGTTGTTCTGGAAGTGGACTGGGGGGCCTCGCCGTCTAGCAGATAGACTTCCACGGAACCTTCCAGTGTGCTCCCTCTTCTCCCCTCCTCTGGGTCTGGACCAACCACCGCTGAGCTTCTCTAATGATTACGTTTCATTCCCTGAAGGGGGTGAAGGGGGTGGTGTCTGTCATGGCAAAGTGCAGGGTGGGGAGATCTGCGCGCCCCTAAGTAGGCTCCCCACCCCCGCGCGCTTCATTCCACTTTCCATGAGCCCTGAGCGCTGACTGCGGGCCTCTTCTGGAATTCTGTGGTGGGGACTGGCCAGGTCCTGTACATAGGCTTGTCTGGACTCCGCGCTGCTAGGCTGTTGTCCATCCCCCCATCCGATAGCTATCTACTACTATCTACTGTGGGACCGGGTCACCCATGGTCCCGGTTTCGCCGAAGGTGGAGTTTGTGTTTCTGGTTCTCACACTTCCTGCTGATTTGCAGTAAGTACATTGTTGAGGGGGAATGGAAAGGGTGAGTAAAAGCTTGCCCCGCCAACACCTCCTGCCCAGAGGCAGGTGAAGATTCGATGCTATCACCTGCCATCAAATTCAGTCGATGTTGGTGTTCCTAGCAGGGAAACACAAGGAAAAGTTTACTCTCTGTGGTTCGTGGAGTGTCTTATAAAGTCATGGTCATGGAAACAGTCTATTTTCTTGGAAATAAATAGATATGTTTGAATTTCATACATCTTGCCTTGCATGTTAAGGACCAGGTTTAGCTCAGCTCTTCCCAGGGGTTCGCCCAGGTGGTGCAGGTAGGTTCTTATTTGAGGTGATGAATAATCACTGCATACTGGACTTTCAGATCCTGCCTTCCTGTATCTACCTATTTATTCACCTCGTTTATTGTTACTGTACCTACGCATCCGATACGGTCACGGTACAACAGAACGTGTCAAGCAGTGATGGTATGGGGAAAATGATGACAAATGCCATATAGGTCTTTGCAGCATAGCGACACGTTCTTGTATTTTAGTTTTGTTTCTTTTTTTCTTTTTACTACTAGCCATGCTGTCTGTTTCTTCCATTTAAAATGAAGTCACTAAGACTGAAGCACAGTTGTTATCGATGGAACCATTCTCCCTGACCTGTGTAAATACGGGCAGCTCCTGCAAAGTTTCTATCCAATGCCATTCAAGCAGTCTAGTGTTTTTAAAGCTTCAGAGCTGTAGGTAAAACAACCAAAATATCATATTCTGTGTATTTCATGCCAAAGGAGGCAAGCGATACAACCTGGAAGCGGCAGTTATAACTCGAGGAGCCACAAAGAACTCTTAGCTGACAAGGTCGTGCAAGTGGCCCCTGCTTTGATTTCGTGTCCAGAACCGCCTACTTTACAGAGTGGCACCAGCCTGAGTTTTTAGCTGTATAATGCTATGATCTGGTCATTTTTGTTGTTAGAATTTGTATTGTTAGGAGGCTTGCAAATATCACTTTTGGTGAAGAGTACTTGTTTCCGCAATATGGAGCATGCATCCTTCTGGCTTTCTGCCCTTTGCTTCTTCCACTCCTGCCCCAGTGACAGCCTGTTTGCTCAGAGCAACCCAAGTGGCCTTCCCAGGATGAAGTCCGTTAGATGCACCCACAGGTCTGCAAGCCTAGGGGCGCCCTCTCCCCTACTCGCTGCCACACCATCCTGGCCTAGAACATGCATTGTCATTAGCGTCCTTACCTAAGGTTACCTTGTTCACCCCTCTGCTACTTGTCTTTTGTCATCCCTCTGCCCAGACATCCTCTCCAGGGAGCAGAGGCGTTATCTGTCTCATCTCCCTGGATTTCCTGACTGACAGCAGTGCCTGGCAGAGAGCAGGCACTACGCACACATTTCTTGAATGAATGAATAAGTGAATTTCTTCTTTTCCTGGTTGGTTAATCGGCAAGCCATAGCCACCAGATGGTAGTGGACTGCATGTGTCTCGACTGCTCTCTGTGCAGGGTTGGCAGTGCCCTTTTCCACCGCTGGGCGGCCAGGCTCACTGGGCTCTCACCCTGCTAAGGGTAGACCTTGCGTCTAGGGAAAATCGTACTGGTTTTTAAGACCATGATTTCTTCAGATCAGTCAACCAGACCTACAAAGGAGGGATGAAGGAGTCGGGCGAGGTTGGAGGGTGGATGCGATGCCGATGGAGGCCTGGAGACGGGGGCCGCCTGGCTTGGCGGCCACACGGGTGCTGCCCAGGGCACCACGGCCCTGGGGAGTGGTGGGGTGGCGGGGGAGAGAAAGCCAGTCTGTGAGCGTCACCCGCAGTCAGCACCGAGCAGGGGCCATTTTCCATAAAAGAAAGCAGGGAGGTAGCAATGCAGGCCGCGTGAGTGGGTGGGTGTGTGTGGCTGGGGCGGAACACGACTAGAACCTGGGCCCAGGGTCACCCGGGAGGGAAAGAGAAGTTTGTAAAAGGGAAGCTGAGGGTCCTGTGCAGAGGAGGAGGGGCTAGCGGAGAGGGAGCTGGTGAAGGCATCTCAGAGCAGGGGACAGTGCAGCCAGCGAAAGCGGCTCCTGAGCTCAGGCTGACTTTACTTCTTAAATTTCCTGGGTGGCATGATTGTTTCTAGCCCATCATCAGAAGCGCCCAGACGCCCTGGTGGCTCCTTAAATTCACCTGGTGCTTCTGGCAGTTACAGGTTCTGTGTCAGCTTCTAGAAACATCAGGGTGTCTTCCAGATAGGGACTCCACGAGGAGGCCTCTTCTCCCAGGGAGGCGGGGCATGGGGAGGTTCGGGTCCCATAGCTGTAGCCGGATGTTGTCTGGGGAAAGATATGGGGGCAAAACTGCACGCACGAGTCCATAATGAGGGGAGCACAGCCTGCTCTTCTGAGAGCCGTCGCCGTAGGGACAGCTTGGGTGTGGGGGATTCTTCTCTTCGTGGGAATTCAGAGGTGGACAAGCTTGGTGTCTCCTCTGCCCGTGGCCTCAGCCTGCGGCTCGGCTCGGCCCAGGCCCCGGGCTCGCCCAGCCCCAAGCCGAAGCCCTCACAGGTCACTCGGCTTCACCCCGGGGAGGCCTCTGGGGCTGTCCACGCCTCGTCACCGTCCACGGGGAGGCCCCCGCAGCCGGCCTGGCCTCGGCCGCTCTCCTCCTGCGCTCGGCCCGCAGCTCATCGCCGGCGGTTCCAGCGGACCCCAGGCGTGGGTCTCAAGCGGCATGTGTCCTTCTCCTTCTTGCTCAGAGCCAGGGGCCTTTCTGGGATGTCTCAGTTTAGACACACCTTCACCAAGCTGCCTGGAGTGGCTTCTGGTGCCTGCCGCCCACACTCACTTCTCTGAGGACTTCTGCTCTCGCCACTGTTCTCCCCAATCACCTGTGGCCAAGTGAAGGCCCCTCTTCTGGCGTGAAGAGTCCCCGTTATTCGCTTTATAGCAAATTGTAAATCGGAGCAGGCATCCATTATTAACTCTGCCCCTTTTCTCTGGGAGCCAGAGGTGGTGGGAACAGAGGGAGGGCGGCAGAGAGAGATAGAGAAAGAGAGAGAGAGAGAGAGACAGGGAAAGAAAGAGAGAGGGAGAGAGATAGGAGAGACAGAGAGAGGGAGAGACAGAGAGAGACAGAGAGAGGGAGAGACAGAGAGAGACAGAGAGAGACAGAGAGACAGAGAGAGAGAGAGGGAGAGAGAGAGAAGGAAAGACAGAGAGAGGGAGAGAGATAGGAGAGACAGAGAGAGGCAGAGACAGAGAGAGACAGAGAGAGACAGAGAGAGACAGAGAGAGGCAGAGAGAGACAGAGAGAGACAGAGAGACAGAGAGAGAGGGAGAGAGAGGGAGAGAGAGAAGGAAAGACAGAGAGAGGGAAAGAGAGAAGGAAAGACAGAGAGAGGGAGAGGCAGAGACACAGAGAAAGACAGACGGGGAAGGGCGGTCCTGTGTGACGCGTACGGACATGCACCATCCATGAGAAATTCGTATCTAGAATTCAAAGGCCCCTTCTGCAGTGGCAAATGATTATTGTATCAGAAAGCTCCTATTCCTTTATGCGTTTTCTTAGAAATGGAGGTTTCAGTTTAAAATGTGGCATCTTTAGTTACGTTGTTACTCTTAGATATTTCCTTTGAAAGTCTGAGTGGACTGGAAGGCTGTGGGAGTCTATTCCTCATTATAAATGGGGCCGTCCCGTGCAGGCATGTTGTCTGTCATGATGGATGTTTTCTAACAGTGTCCTCAGTATGTTTAGAGCTATCGCAGTCTGGGAACGATGTGGCTGAAACAACTGGGCGCCTGCCTTCCACGCGGAGGATCCCGGTTTGGTTCCTGGTGCCTCTTAAAGAAGACGAGCAGACAGAGGAGGGAGCCATCTCAGCCGGGGGGATTAGAAAAAGAAAAGGGAAAAAAAGAAAAGGAAGAATCACTGCAGCAGCTCAGGTGGG